>CANSNZ010000709.1:0-169847 GCA_947646795.1 Beta lomatogona | reverse complement strand
ATTTGCTTGTGATGCTTTATTTTTGTGACTTGCAGTTATGTCCATGCCCCAAAATCTGTATTTTTATGTTACAGGGAGTACTAAGTTTGTGCTAAAGCACTTTGGAAAAACATTTGGCTGGATGATTTGAAGAAAATATTTTAATGGTTTGTGAAATTTTAATTAGCTAACATGGAAATTCTACTGAAGCAGTTCATAGTATTGTTGAATGTTTGAGGTTGTACTTGTGAACGCCACCAAGTAGTGTTTTAGCCTTTAGGGTGTTTTCTTTGCTCGGGGTCTTAGGTAGCATTGTGCTACATTATTAATGATAGAGAATATGCAAATATTCTCACATTATTCTTTGTAGATATTCTTGTTATATAGTGGTAAGACCAACGAGGATTCAAGAGGAGAAGGAGTAGGAGCTAGCTTTCATTGAAGTAGAGGCACGAAGTAGCGAAGAATTTCGATTAAAGAAAGGGAAAAGTGTGAAGAACTCAAATTTCAAATCCTTTCCATCCCACGAATCCAAAACTCATTTTGCAAGCGGAGTTCTGGCCGATTTCTCCAACCCGAAAACAATCGACATGATGATTCATTGGGTTTCAAGTGTGAGGAATTAATGAAGTAGTCATTTGTTTTTGTGTCTTCGCCCTTTGCTTTGTTTTCTTATTTTTTATTTGAACATGGTATCGAGCTTCGGGTTTCGATCCATTCTTATTCTATCTTGTTTAAGTGAGTTGAGTAGTTTTATTTTTTAACAAAAAAAGGAGAAAAAAAAGAAAGTTTGTGTGAGAGAAAGAAACAAGCACCGTAGCCTTTGTTTCCATTGTGAGAAATTTTTTTGAGTGACTTATCATACGGTGAATGGCATGACGAAGGAAGTTGTTGTCATGGTCGAGGTCGTTGATTTTCATGGTCGAGGTTGTGGTTATGAAAGTGCAAGTAGTCGTGGGTGTCGCGGTCGGAGGTCGTGAAGAAAGTGGTGGTCGTGGTCATGGTTTTGCAAGAGGTCGTGGTCAAGGTAAGTGGTTTTGGTCGTGGTCGAGGTCGCAGTTATGCAAGCGTTTGTGATGGTCGTGGTGAGAGCCGTGAGTTTGGAAAAAGAATTCAGTGTTACTATTGCAAGAGGTATGGGCATGTTGAAGCTAAGTGTTGGGATAAACAAAGAGATGAGCAAGGTGATCAAAACAACTTTCCTTAAAAGGTTGAAGAAGAAGAGAGCAAGCTCTTCTAAACTATGTTCGTGTTTGTGTAGTGGTTGTGGCAGTGTGTGTATGGCGTTTGTGCCAAGTATTGTTGAGTGTGTTTGTGGAAGTAAGCAAAGTCTTCCAAGGTTAATGTCTAAGTGTTAAGATCATCGTTGCATGTTTTTGTTTGTGGTCAAGTATTGTTGGCAGTATTGAAGTTGAGTGTCAAGATCAAAGTATGTCGAGTTCAAGTCAAGGGTTCGTAGTCGTGTGGTCCAAGTCGGATAAAAGTTATGAAATTTTTTGTATCCATGGCAATATGGATACGAGTCTCGTTTTTTTTTTTTTGGTTGAAATCCCGAACTTTGAAGGAAGGGGTTGTGTTGGAATTGGTCCTTCAAAGTTTGATCCTAAAGTTTAAGAACGTGGATATTAAAGTCAATAGATTAGCATAGCATGCTTAGAGTTAGGCGCATTATTAAGAACATTTTCGGTTCGGTTCGATTCGGTTCAGTTCGGTTCGGTTCGATTCGAATTCGGTTCGGTTGGGTTCGGTTGAGTTCGTAAATGATAATCGTGACTATTAATTAGTTATAATTTAATTCGGTTCGGTTCGATTCGTTCGATTCGGTTCGGTAGTTTTATCTTTGAAGAGGAACAGGCCCTTAGTGGTTAGCTGGTTAGTTAGGTTCCTTATTTTAAGGTTAGTGGTTTACTTAGTTGCTAAGATTGTGGGTAGTTGACAACATGTTCCTAAGTTGTAGGTTATTCTAGTTATTCAATTTTGCTATTTATATCTTCTTATGTATTGGGTTTCAAGTGTGAGGAATTAATGAAGTAGTCATTTGTTTTGTGTCTTCGCCACTGCTTTGCTTTCTTATTTTTTATTTCAACACTAACATGAGAAGCAAGGTTCGTGCTTGTTTGAGGTGATCTGAAAGGACGTCTTCAGAAAATAGCAATTTTCTTTCGCAGAACAAGCAGGATACCATATTTTCAGAATACGTGTATGACACTAGGGTATGAATTATGAAATTGATGTTATTACCTTGTGGAGTTGATATAAGCAAAAAGAGTTTTGCTGTCATTATAGCTAAGCGTCGCAGTGGGGATCGCATGTTCTTCCGTAGAAAAATCATACATTTTGCCTTCTTCCTTTGTTAATACCATCCCAACGCCTCCACTTTTCCAAATAAGAACGCTCTTCATAACTTCTTCACCAGGTGATAGACCGGACGTCTTATAGCATACTACAATATTTCCTTTCACCTTCTCAGCATCTAGAGTTCCATTTTGACAATAGGAACTAGAGCCATTTAAAGCATATCATACAAGAAGAACAAGGTTAGTAAAGGATTATATCATGATATAAGCATACATGTATGCATGGAGAGCATATGTATATTGAAAATATGGCTTTATTGGAACAAATTATTTAAATGACTAAAATACATTGGTTGAGAAAAAAAGTAGAAAACTCAACTCAGTTTGATGAACTGATAAAAGCCAGAAGATGGTGTTTGGTGCAGGTATAGTTGTAGCCCTTATGTACATGATATTGGAGAACAAGAACACAAATATATATAGTTGTATTTTGTATACCATATGAATAATTTTTGTTAATTATATATATGTGGCTAGATAATTTGTAACGTGTTGATATTTGATGGTGTTGTGACTTGTGAATGTCTTATTGCTAATTGCTAGCCAAGGTGTTGGTCTATTTGTTTGAGAGAAGTTCATATATCTTGTTTGTAAGAAAAATAGATGGTCAGGTAAGTAGTTACTTAGTATCAATCATTTAATTTGTCTATCCAAACGAAAAAAAAAACTCACGCATTGTTGATGTTAGCGCCGAGAAATGCGAGCATCTCGCTGCAGTAATTATTGGGTAGAACTTATTTATAGTTTCCACATGAACATCATGAGACGCCTGGACCCTAAATTAGTTAGATCGGATAAAAGATTATTTAGCTTGCATTGTTACATGTAGTACGAACATAAGAAGTATTAAATTTGTTAGTTTAGTAATGAGTACCTTAATCTTATGATTGTTGCCAAGTAAGACATCAATATAATAAGCTCTATCAATGGTACTAGCAGCAACAGTTAAGGACCATGGTGCTATATTTGCAACACTCCCCGGCTCCGGCCCAGAATTACCAGCAGCAGCGACAGTAAGGATTCCATTCTTCATTGCATGAAAGCTCGAAATCGAACTACTGTCACTAATATAATCATTAGCTGGTGATGCGACAGAGAAACTAATGATGTCTATATTATCATCAATGGCAGATTCATACGCAGCCATGCAATCCGCTCCCAAACCTGGTGATCCAGGAAGTACATCTGGCCATACAAACTTGTAAGCAACTACGCGTGCTTTTGGTGCCATTCCTTTTGCAGTCCCATTTGCGAGTCCTGCATAATTTGCTCCGGGGACAAAATTTCCTCCCGCTATTGATAAAGTGTGTGTGCCATGCCCCATTGTGTCTCGGGGGGTCAATGTTTGATTGAATGTTACATTTTGTGAGGCAGCCATTTCTGCCATAGCTTTGTGCAAAAATCTCGCGCCTATAAGCTTCCTGAGAGGGAAAAATTGTCATAAACTACCTTACAAGAAGCTCTTTTTATGAGGAGTTATGTTATAAACATCTTGCCACAAACTAGCTAATTGACAGAATTTGGTGGGGTTGAGCAATTTTTCAAACGTTGACCATCACCTAGCTCCAATAAGAGGTAACTTGCTCGACACGTGATGGTCTATATCCGAAGATTGTTCAAGCTAAGCCTACAAGATTTCAGTACTGGTACATTTCTTGAACAATAAGGTCATATAAGCTAGTGTTGCACAATATATTTGTATAAAAGGAGGTTCTTCACAAAGAGAGTGCTTTATTTTTTAAGGTAGTTGTTGATAATTTTACCTAATTTGATTAGTTATATACTAGGATGACATAAACTTATGTGTTATGTATGCCGCTTATGTTTTCTAAAGTTTGTCGAAGTTCGTTTCTCAAAAACATTTCCTACTTTTGGCTTATCCTTTGTTTGGTAAAGGTTTGTACTTTTCGTCGCTCTGTTTTACTCCATTTCTTTAAACTTGATGCATATTTAAATTTTCAAACTTTATTTACTTTGTCTTGAAAACAAACATGCATTGTTTATACAAAAATGCACAAGATAAAAAAAAAAGTTGGTACATTTAAGTCAGAGAAAATATACATATTTAAAATTTAGATTATGGGGAAAAAAGAATTATTTTCATTAGAAAAAATTGATAGGAATAATCCCAACTATTAACCATTCCCAAATTAATCCCAATTTGTATTAATCCCAGAAAAATCACAACTATTACCCCACCCTTTCCTAAACAGTCCCACTCTAATTTTAACCTGCTAAACAAGTAAAAAATGCCACGTGTCACAATAAAATTGCCCCAAAATGTTTTTAATTTTCAATTCAAAAATTTGAAAAAAAAAACTCCCAAAAAGTGACATATTGGTACTCACTTCGACCGGCTTATCAAAATTCACAACCTTAGGGGCGCTTGGTGGCGTCCATTTTTTCCAAAAAAAAAAATGTCTCGAAGTTCAAAAGTGTTGTTTAAGATCACCTTGAATCACGTGCCGAAAAAACTGACTATTGGTACTCATTTTGTCCGGTTTATCTAAATTCACATTCACTCTGTATTGTCTACTATTACAAAAAAAAGTCTTTTCAAAAGTTAAAGCTGCATTTTGAGATCGTCTCGAAAAACGTATACAAAATTGACTTATTGATACTTGTTTCGACTGACTTCTCGAATTTTACATGAATACACCAGTGACCATTTTTTCAAAAAAAAAAAAAAGGTCATTTCAGAGGTCAAAAATATCGTTTGAGATCTCATCGAAATAAGTGCCAAGCAATTGAGGTACTGGTACTCATTACTAGCTTCTTGAAATTTACGCCCATAAAGAAGTCGTTTGGATAAGGTTTAAAGTGTCGTTTAAAATTGCCTAGAAATACGTGCCAAAAAATTAAAGCGTTGGTTATCATTTTGACTGGATTTTCGAAATTATCGCGTGTCTTAATGGTGCTCAACATAATCGTTTTTTCCAAAAACGCCATAATGAAGGTCAATAACACCATTTATGATCGCTTGGAAATATATGCCTCCGAAAGCGTGAAAGGTATATCCCACAAAAGAGAAAAAAAATTCCAACTAAAAAAAATATGAAATTAAATTTTGTAATGGAATAAAAATATAAATTGTTTATCTACTAAAAAAAGAACGAAACATAAAAGCAAAATGAGAAAAATTAACCTGTTTAACAGGTTATAGGTTTCCTTTGGGAAGGGTGCGGTAATAGTTGGAATTTGGGATTCACGAAGGTTTGGATTATTCTAGGAAGATGGTCAATAATTGGAATTATTCCTGTCAAATTTTCCTTTCATTATAAGAATCTTCTCATTTAATTAACCTTATAATATACATTCAATCTACTTCACCCCATGAATATAGTTTCCCACAAATGGAGACTAGAGGAAGTAGACGATATATTTCACCTGTTGCACTTGAATGTTGGATCGTGTTGGTTTTCACATGCTCCTTTGAACTTTTTCGGAATAGGGCCAAAACCTTCATCTGAAAAGCTCTTACTTTCCGGCCAAATACCTATTACAAATTCCAGTATTGTTATTAGGATCGCATTGTCACTCATATCAAAGGTTTGTCCTCTTCACGTCAAAAAAATAAGTTTTAGTTCTAATAAGATCAGATAAGTTTCAATAACTTTTTGTAAGTTATAATTAACTTCTAATAATCTAACATAATTTTAGATGAGTGCTAATAAGTCACAATGAGTTCTAACTCCTTATTAAATAAGTTTCGATTAACAATTTCAAATATGTGCACAGTTTAAATTAATTTTAAATAAGTTCCAAAAAATCCAGTTATAGATTTAGCTCGAATAATTTCAAGATTAATAAGGTGAAGACTGAAGAGAACTTATTCTAAGTTGGATGAGTATTTTATTTAAAAAAATAATTTTAAAGCTAATAAATTAATTGCGTATTAGAAACATTTAAACTAGTCAATTTTGTCCCTCTTCTCCCTAAATCTAATACTCTCTTGCCGCCCCCCTATTATTCAGTTAGGGGTTGCCATGGATGTTTTCATCCATGGTAAGCCCCTTTTCCTCTTTTGTTATAAGTTTTTAGTTTTTCTCTTGTTTTGTTTAATAAGTTAGTCTCTCTCTATGTAGAGTTTCTCGTGCTCTGCTATAGAAAGTTTAGTCTTCTATGTTGTGGAGGTCCCTTTGTCCTTTATGGGAGTTGTGAGTCTAGGCTTTTTGTTTGCAGTTATGGAAAATTGTTCTCATTGGTTGAAATTTAAAACTATAAAGATGAAGGTACTGGAAGCTCGGATGTGGTTAACATGGTTAGATCAAGAATGTTTTTCTCCAAACTATTTCAAAATGATAGACAATTCCATTGTTAGCTGCTTGATTAAGTAAATACAAAGGGTTTGCGCCACATTATTCGATCTGATTAATTATAGTTTATCAAATATGAAGTTGATTTTATTTTGTTTTTCTATAATACATATTGTAGATGTGGTTTGACCATTAATTAATAATATTTTTTCTTTCAATAAAAAAAGTAATCACTTTCATTAGGTATGGATACGGTTAACTTTAAGTTCATTATATATAAACAATCTACCTCATATATTGTAAAAATTCAAAACCAACAATCAAATAGTAATCAACAGTTAATTTCAATTTTTAAATAATGAGCATAAAGAAAGATGTACTCCCTCCATTTATGTTGAGATAATGGCAAGTGTTTAATAAGTATTAATTTATTCAGAGAGAATTCAGAGAGAATGGAGAAGAAGGGTGAGAGATTTTATAATTGTGAATGAATTAATCACAAAGAGGACCTTACTGTCAACTTAATTTCAATATCAATCATTAATATTTTATTTCATAAAACGGCTCAAATAAATCACGGAAAATAAAATTTATATAACAAAATAAGAAATGGGGAAATATTTAATTTATCTTATTTATTGTTAAATGACATATAAATATAATTCTACCACATAAAAAAAAATAGACGTGTATTGCACTGGTTTTAAAAGATAGTTTTTAAATAATTGACATAAAGAAAGATGTACTCAGTACTCCCTCCATTTATGTTGAGATAATGGCAAGAGTTCAATAAGGCTTAGCATTGTTATCTAAACTTAGACTTTTAGCTTATGTAGGTTTCTTCATGTATTATATGTACTCTTTCGTGAACATACTTAAGGCTAAGCTTCAAGCCTTGAATTGAATCTATACAATTTCCTTTTGTTCTTGATATTTGGAATCTTGACATAATTTAGAAATTAAGATAATTGTTTGAATTAATTCTGATACATAAGAGAAAATATAATTATGTAAGATCTAATTTGATTCGTTTTAATGTGTATAATTGTTAAAAAATCATGAAGAACATAAAGGAAAAAGAAACTCGAGTATAAGTAAAACAAAACTTGCCACTGTCCATGTTTGCAATAATGATGTCCTCCCCTAAGCTCGCTTTCTCCCACAGTGAGTCGATTAAGTGAGAGGCATCCTTATGCTGAGTGGTTAATTCTAAGAAATCCGCAGATCGAGTAGTTGCCAAATCCATGGGTCGACTTTCGAAAACTGATACAACCTTAGAATGCTCTGCATGAAAACAATATACAAGTTACATACAGTTTTCTTCCTTCGCTTTTTTATCCTTCATCATTACATACTCATATATAATAGCTTATAACTGTCACATACTATTGAGATCATTTGCCTCCTATATGTTTTTAGGGGGCGTTTGGTTCACAAAGGGGAAAGGGAAAGGGTTTAAGAAAGGGAAATAAGGAGAATGGAAAACCAAACCCTTAGATTTACTAGGTTGTTTGTTTCAAAATATATGTAAGGGAAACCCTACTTTATCACCATCTCTACCACCACAGCTCCACCACCACCACCACATCTTGCTGCCACCCCCTTTTCCTTCTTTCGCACCATGCCCCCACCCCCTTCTCCTTCCTTCACCACCGCCGCCCCTACCCCTTCTCCTTTTTTCGCTACCACCGCCCCCCACCCCCTTCTCCTTCTTTTGCTACCGCCCCCTCACCTTTCCTCTCTTTTGCTTTGCCAGCACTTGCTTTCCTCAAGGCAATTTTTTCTCTCTTCTCATATCTACTTGGTGGGGATGGTTCTTTCGTGGTGGGTAATGTGGGTTTTGTGGGTGGGGGGTGAATTTTCTAGGTGGGTTGTGGGTGGAGGGTGAATTTTCGAGGTGGGTTTATGGGTTTCGCAGGTGGGGGTGGATTTTTGGGGGCAGATGGTGGATTTTGTAGGTGGTTGGTGGTTGGCTTGGAGAGTTTCCGGCGGTTATGGAGGAGTGGAAGAGTTGGTGGGGTGGAACTGTTGTTAAGGATGGTGGCGGTGGTGGGTGTGGTGGGGCTGTGCACATTTGTGGTGGTGCAGGTGGGGTGAGGGTGGTAGTGTTGGGCTGGTGGAGGGGTTGTTGAGGAGATTGGGTGGTCAAAGTAAATTGTCAAGGGTTTCCAAAACCCCCATTTCTAAGTGGAGGGGGGCTGGGGAATCAAGTTAAAGGATTTGGGTAATGGAGGGAAGAAAGGGAAAGACAAAACCACTAAACCAAACATCATTTAAGGGAATGGAATCAATCTACTCCCTTACCGAACGCCCCCTTACTTTTCTTATTGCCATATTATTTGTGCCCAGATCAAATATAGTGAGTATTACTTCCTCTGTTTCTTTTTATAAGCCAAAAAAAATAAAGAAGTTTCAAAATCCACTGGTGAAAATTATACTCGCTCCATCCTTTACAAGATGTTTTAAGATTTATCTCTATATATATTTTCAATACATCAACTTTTTAAATTTTTACTAATAGATAATTATATGTAGTACAAGTCAAAGTTGTGCATTGACAAATGAGTCTATCAAATTGTTGCAACTAATATGCAATGGAGGAAGTATGAAAAAGTTTACTCTTTCCGTCCCATATTGATTGATAAACTTTCCATTTTCGTCTATCCGACATTAATTAGCACACTGCTGAATATAGCATGGTCCCAACAACTTAGTATTATTTCACTTTCTTTACTGAAAGTCCAACAATTAAAGAAACATCAACTCAGACTTTTAGTTCAAAAAGTTGAGATCATACAATCCACGAATTACAATATTTAGATACCCCACTACCAACTACATAAAATAAAAAAGTCAAAGAAAACTTCTAAAATTATATACAGGTCAAACTACATTCTTAATATGAAATGAAGGGAGTATATGAAATTATTATTTTTTTGAAAGAATTGACTCCTTCTCTACTTTCATTTAGGATGCGTTCTCTTCACCTGAAAAAGTCTAAACTTATCTGAACTGAATTGATTAGACAGGGTCGGCCCTTAGCATGAGCAAGGTGAGCCCATGCTAAGGGCTCCCCAAATTATAGGGCCCCCATGAAAAAAATATGATCTTTGTTATTAAAAAAAAAATCAATTCCTTTCTTCCAAAGTACAGCAGCGTTTAGTTTCCTTCTCCAATTCCCATAACTCTTTCCTCTCTTCTCTCTTCTCTCTTCTCTGACCTCAATAACTTCCCTATTTCAAGTGATTATTATGTAATTAGTAATTTTGGTAACTTTTTATTTTGGTTGAATTTGAAAATTCATGGAATTTTTGTAATAAGATAATATTTATGAAATATTTCTTAACTTTAGGGGGCCTCTTTTTAAAGTTTCGCTCCGGGCCCCAAAAATATCCAGGACGACGCTGTGATTAGACCTGATTGATCCTTATTGGAACTTATTTTTGATTGTTGTGTTAGACCTGATCAAACCTGATATGAATTTATTGGACTTGAAACTTATTTTTTAAAGTGAAGAGAATACACCCTAAGATGACAGGAGGCCTTATACCACATAATGATAGTTGGATTATTTCAAAATGACACATAATCACAGAAAAATAGAATTAGTTACGAAAAGGAACATGAAAAGTATGCACTGAAACATTTATTGTATGTCTTACTTGCGAGCTCGTTGGCCTCTTCTTCATGCAAATTTGCGGAGAAGCCATTAAATATCTTATTATAGGAATATATTATCCTATCTGAAGGCTCGTCACCACTGTTCCAAGAACATTGCAGCATATGTCATATATGTGCTCATTGATCAAAACAAAATAAAATGCAAATTAAATAGATGCATGAATCTTGTATATGTGCATCCCTTTCTGAAGGAGACAAAATCTTGAAACATATACCTCATTAACACAGAAGAAATCAATTCATGGTGCGTATTCGTAACACTCTCTGGATTATCTAATAAACGAGGTTCCGCATGATGAGATCCTATATACACTATATAATGCTGCATGAGAAAATGAATATTAATTATAAATCAACATTTTATTATCCCCAATGTAGGAAGATATGGCATTTTGATTAATTATCAAGTAGTGACGACTTCACTGTTGTATTTATCTATTTTTATGCAAGGTCAAGTAATCTTAACATTTGATATAAATAGATTTTGTGGGAATATTAAAAGGCCTTTTTAAACATGTAAAACACATACACTAAAAAAATTAAAAAATACATGATATAAGATTTGATCTCATGACTACAAGTCAGTATATTACAAAATACATGATACAAAATACTGTTTGGTGTTATAATTTTAAAGTAAAATATGAATAGATAAATATTATAATTACGCCAAGCATAGCCTGGGCTAAAAACTAGTTAGAACCTAAAAGTGGATGGAACGTCGATCTTGGAGAGAAGGTGACCTAGTGGGCTAAAAATGGGTATGCAAATCTCTAAGTGAGCAAATCTCTCGCTCATTGACATCTCTATACTAAACTAAGATTGCTTGCTGATGAACAAAAGATAGCGTAGTTTCATAACTTGCCTTAGGAGCAGCAAAACTGGGTACTTGTTGCAATGAGAACAGAACAACAACTAAGAAACAATGCAAAAGCATTGATATTTGCATGGTACAATATCTGATTCTTTTTCCCTATCTCTTTATTGTTTCTCCTCTTCTCACCCTCTATTTTTTAATGTTTGTTTAGATGGTAAGTACGTAAGTTAATTCATATAAGTTTACTTTCTCCTTATATAATGTGTTCAAATAAGAGAGTGTTCTAAAATCCTCACAAGTGGATTTCACAATTTCTAATTCTTTCCTTTTTTTTTTCTATCTGAACTATTCTCTCTTCTAATTTATTGTTAAGAGTGGCTCTTATTTATTTAGATCCTTATTGGACGCGAATCACATTAGTGGTGGATTTCTCTTCTCAACCATCCATCATTTGTCTAGGTCTTACTTATTAGTTGCATTTTTTTATTGAACTCTTTCTTTTACATGAATATCAATATTTTTGGTAATGATCCATGATTTTAAAATATATTTTCAACATATAACATTTTAAACCATGTACTCCATATTGAATAACAGTCTCTAGTATAATTTGAGATTTATTCACCAGGGCATAATGGGTATATAGTCCACTAGTATTAAATATTAATAGAGTAAAACATTTATTTTCCTATAACAATACAGATTACACTGACTTAGACAGCTGTTAGATTAAAATTATCTGCTTGCATGATCTATCCATTCTTTGTGGCATAGCCAAACAGGATGTCTAGCAGCTACACTACTATTACTACTGTGTGTAACTGTGTACCATGTATATAATAAATTTATAGTCAAACTAGTTCATTTCAAGCTAAAATGTTTTAGTTTTAAGTTAAAATAGATCACATTGGGGTCACTTTAAAACCAGCGTGAATTTTTAACTTTAAAAGAGCCACTTCTATATAAGAAAAATGACCCATTTAGACAAATAGTTACCCCGGTCTGACATGTGACTTTTTTTAAAAGGGTCACTTTTATATAAGTGACCTATTTAGTATTTAGGGCAAAACCGTTATCCCGTTGTACAATAAAATTATGGTAAAATTATTAACATCAGTCTCATACAAGAATTTGAGTTATGCTCTCTCCGTTCCTCAATAGACGTTTCATTTCTAATTTTTGCATTATTCATAAGTTAAGAAAATCTTTCAAATATATAAGAAAAAACATAGTTATGTGGAGTCTTGTTTGATACGTCTCATTGTACACATTATGAAAATCAAAGTTTTATAATTTTTAGTAATTGTAATTAAAGATGTTTATAATACAAATAAAATGTGCATTGACAATCATAAAAAGGAGAAATGAGTCTATTAGAGGACACATGAAATACTATACATTTGGATGTTCGTCCACACAAGAGTCAAGACGAATTTTTTTCGCCCATTCTTCATATGTAAAGTTCCAAATGAGGAAAGAGTGAGAAATAAGCAAATGCTCTGAAACGCTGATAATTTAAAATTCTAGTTGTGACGCACGATGACGTAGCTCTTGGCTCTAGCTCGGAGAGTAGAAGCAATGAGGTTGAATATGATAAATGAACTTACGGATATGCATGAATTAGTAGAACCATAGGGAACGATCTAATGACGCCATAATAGAATTAGTAGAACCACATACACCAATATTTTGTTTTTGACAAGAAGAAAAAGAATTTCATTCATAAGGGATAGCCAAACGACACTTACAATCAATTCCTGAAAAATAGAATAATTCCAGCACAAGTATATAACACTTTGAAACTAGATACATCACACATTTGATTAAAAATAGCCTTAATAAAAAATTTCATTCGAAGCAATACAATCTGTGAGTTCGCTCTGATTCGTCTTAACTTCCGCTGATGCATAGTCGTTTGGGTGAAAATACTTCCGTGGTCTTCTAGATTCTTACAGAGAATAGAGATTGTTAGATCTTCCTCCTTCATCAGTCGAAAAAAAAAGAAATTGAATATCCTAAAATAAATATCATCTTAAGGATGGGGTATACTTATTGGAAGCAATTAAAGAAGTTTTTGGGGCTTACCACCGGTACGAACACCAGTAGAAGCCCCTACAAAGATTCACAATTGAGGCCAAGAAGAAAAGAGATGAAAGAGAAAGAGAAGAAGGGTAGAGAATGAAGGAAAAACCTTCAAAAAAGAAGAAAAACCTAGCGATGGAGGTTAGGAAAAAACCCTCCCAAGGAGAAACACTAGAGAGAAAAAACCCTCCCAAGAAGAAACCCTAGAGGGAACTCACATACACCAATATGGAATAAGTAAAAACCACAATATGTCAAAGTTAAGTTCTCCTATATCTCTTAGTAATATAAAAAGTTAAAAACAGAATTAGTAAAACCCACATCATAGTATCATACCAAATGAAATTTCACTCAAGTAAAAGACACCAAAATGAAAAACCACAAATAACCAATACGTAACTTTACTAAACCGCATAAAGTGAAGATTTACCTACAATCAGGGACAACTAAGGCGCATGTGCGCGGGGTGATCGCACGCCCCTTAAAATATAAGGCAATTCTAACAGTTGTCCGCCCAAGGTTCAAAAAAAAAAAAAAAAAACTAAACTAAAAACTAAATCTAATTACAAGTTGTTTCTTTTCAGTTTATCGAGTGCAATGTTAGACGCAGTTGTTCTTGCCATACCATTTGCAAAATCATCCTCTGAACAAGCAACATCTTGAAACCCCGACCAAGAACCTATCCTAGAAAAGTATAATCCGGGTTTCATAGATAATAGATTTGAGACTATAATATGAAGAAGAGGGGGGTTTTCCTTTCTGTTTCTCGCTCTCTCCCTCTCAGTTTAGAGGTTTTGAAATTCAATTTCTTTGTAATTTTTTGACAGTAAGATTCGTGTTTCCACACCATCGGATGGTTAGCTTTTCTTATAATCATCTAACGGCTAATATTCATAAATTTTCTCTTTCTTTTTGGCGTTTGTAATGTATGAAATCATAATTTCCTCCGTTTGTAATTAGTGGTTAAATTATTGATATACGCTGCTCTAACAATTGCACATAAGCATTTAATATAATTTTTATGATTTTATCACATGGTACCCCTGTGGAATTTTAAAATTCATGGGGTACCCCTATAATTTTAAAAATGCACCTGTTACCCTTACTATTTAAATAAAATGCATGAAATACCTTTAACGACTAATGGCATCAAGTTTTCGTTAGGTTTAGAGAGTTAATTTCTTTCTCTCATCTCTTTTCCTTTCTTTTACCCCAATTCTCCATCTCTCTCCCCTGTTTTGGACCACCTACCCTACACCACCACCCACCATTGGACCACCCACCACACCCCCTCCTCTTCTTCGCTGCATCCTCTATCTCCTCTCGTGCTCCCTCTCTTTCCCTCCCTTGCTGCTACGTGCTTCGCCGCCACTGCCACGACCAACGCTGCCACTGCCCCCAACACCACCACTTTGCACCTCATCTCACGCTCACTACCGCCACACTCCTACGAAAGCCATCCCAAAACCCTAGTCGGCGAAGACGAATATCCCCGGTCCCCTCGAAAAATCCCCCCACCCATCAAAACGCCAGATCGGCCTAGTTTTTCGGTGGGCAAAGGAATTTTTCGAGGGGAGCGATTTCAAGGGGTGGGGTGCTTTTTAAGGGGGTGGGGGAGGTTTCGAGGGTGGGGGGATTTCGATCGTTTTTCTGGGTGTGGGTGGTTCTCCGGAGGCAATGCGCCGGTAATGGTGGATTGGTGGGTCAGGGGGTGGTTCTCTGTGTGGCAATAGTGGCAGGGTGGGGGGTGGGGTGGCTGTAGTGGGGGTGGGGTGGGGGGAAGGGTTTTGGGTTGTTGAGGGAAAAAAATGACTTTCTAAGGTTATTAAATTCAAATAAAAGTAAATAAAAGTAAAAACATATGAATTTTTAAGTTTTTGATTAAAGTAATTTTGGGATTGGATATTTTCATATCACGATATAGTTAATGAGATAAAAAATTATGTGGAGTATAAAATGCTGTAAATGGGAATACATACTGTAACATAATATTTAAAGATTAAATAAACAATAATAAAGAAAAAGGAATATAGTTTTATTATAAAAAAACTCATAAAAAAATATTTTGGAATCCATTTTTATCAATATTGTATTTAGTAATTGTAATAAATAAAACTCGTGCACCACAAGGCTTAAAATCTAGTCTTCTATATATAACAAATGAGCTTTTCGAGAGCGTAGAGAACTTCGCACAAAGAGCATGCCATGTCATAATTTTTAAATTTTATTTTAAATGGACACACACACGCACTTAACCACACACGCCCCCACGTACGCACACGCATACACACATACACACACATAAAGTTTTAGATAAGGGAAAATTATAGTTTTGTTTCAAATAAATAACCTAAAGATATTGTACTATGTAAATCAAATACTACTTTTACTCATAATTTAAAAATATTATAAATTCAATAGCATTGGAGAATGCTCGAAATATGTTTCAAAATGATATCCGTACACCGTCGAACTATACGACCTATAAAAATATTGTAAATACTTATATATACTTGTACAAATTCTTAAATCAATGGTAATGTGTAATATTTTACCTTTGACTTGTGCAATTAATTAATGACAAACTTGGTGGATTTAAAACATTGCTCCTTTTCTCTCTTTTTACTATTTTCTTTCGATCTCCCCTAAAATCCTAGTTTCCTTTATCGTCCTAGGGGGATACCACCAACCTTTAGTTGATGGTAATGCCCGACTTTATTATTTTCTTACATAGGTCAACCTTTTGATTATCATTTAGGCAGTGAAAATTGTTTTATATAAGTCAACCTTTGTGTGGTCTTTCCATTTTAAGTCTACCTTTTGGTTATTCCTAATCAAGTACGAATATGTTTTAAGTCTCGTGAAGAATTTTTTTACATCGGAGAATGCTCGAAATATGTTTCAAAATGATATCCATTATGTCTACTCTCGTGGAGATTTTTTTTACATGAAATGAAAACTATAAAAATATTACCTATTAATTATCATTTGGGTAGTTAAAATTGTTATACATAAGTCAAGCTTAGTATGGTCTTCCCATTTTAAGTCTACTTTTTGATTATTCCTGATCAAGTCCACTTTGTAGCTTCATTAACTTTAATTAGGTTAGATTAAAATGTTACCTAAAACTCTAGGTAATTACTGGTTATGGAGTGACGTGTCAAGTGAGTATTGCCTTTCCCCTAAACAATTTGGATCTACCTCCAATCAAACTCCGACTTACCCCAAAATCCCTAGCCTTTTACAAGACGAATGAGAGCACAATTCTTCACTCATCCCTCGCACTCTTTATCATTATTCATCTTTCTAATCTGCAGTCACTAAATCTGCCATTACAATTGCAATTAAGAGTCCAAAATTATCTTAGATCCTTGTTTAATCAATTTTACATACACAATCGTACATCAAAAGAAAGTTAAAACAACAATCTCAAATCCATTATAGCAATGAAACCACCAAATTAAGCAATTATGATTTTATAAAGCCTATATGCAGTATTATGCACCATTTGTGTCTTTTTTTATCTCTCATCCTTGCTTTGATCTTCTTATCTCCTTCTTCTCTCAGCTTTGTGTTCCCTCTTATTCACCTGGGTATTAAGTCTTTCTTTTTTCTTTTTTTGTAGTTTCTGGCTCACTTTAATTTTTCATTCGATACCAAAACCCAATTCTAAGAACAACATTATAAGTTCCGGATTTCCTTTTTCCATTGTTGATTTGCTGTTGTTCCATTGTTGTATGTTATTGTGGTGATCGTGATGTTGGTGGTTGTAATAGTGGTAGTGGTTATTGCGTTGGGCGAGATGGTGGCCTGGCAGGGGGAACATTTGGTTGTAGGAGCCTGGGAGGTGGACATGGGAAGTGGAGTGAATAGGGGAGTGAGAGCGAGTGAGAAAAGAAGAAGGAGAGATAAAAGTAAGGGGGGAGTAGAAGTTATGCTGGTGAGTCTGGTGCAGGAGGTGGTGATGGTGGTGTGGTGAGAGAGAATGGAGAAGATGAAGTGATGAAATAAAAGGAGATAGAGAAACTACTTTTGTTTGGTGGGGTTTTGTAATTTGGGTGATTTTTTGGGTGGGTATTTAGTATTCGGTGGGTTTTTGGGCTGGTCAATAGGTTTAGTATAAGTCAAACTTGCAACTACCTTTTTGATGACCAGTTAATCCGGTAAACAATAATTTAACCTAATTAAAGTTAGCTAAGCTACAAAGTGAATTTGTTCAGGAATAATCAAAAGATAAAATTAAAATGGGAAGACCACGCAAATGTTGACTTATTTAAAATAATTTTTCCTTTTTATTATAGTTTTCATTTCATGTGAACAATATATCTCCATTCTCTCCCTATATATGAGAGATTTTCACTACCCAAATATTGGATTAATTTTGCCTATCTATTGGGTTAATTCTGCATATCTATTGGTAACTATCTATCCATATATTGAGTTCTATCACATATCTATAAGAGTTTGCGGTTAGGCTCTTAATTTCGAATGAAAATTATATATGTCGATGAAGATTTGTACGATGTTGCGGCAAATAACCGATTCTGCATCTACAAACTATTGGATTGAATTTAGTACTATTTAAAAACTATAACAGATAGAAAGACCCTCTTCATGGAAGGTTGTGTCAAACAACAATGTGAAAGTAGGGATACTGAAGTGTCAGTTTTCATTTACAACGATTGTGGTTTTGCCGGCTTATAATTTTGATCAAAATTGTTATGTTTTTGTTAGTTTTGATATTTTATAAATGTCTTATGAAACATAAAAATAATGACCTGAAAGACTTTTACAAATTACATGAAACAGTTTCAAAATGATGTGAAACACACCAACAATGACATGAAAGAATTTTATAATGACATGAATCAATTATATTAGTTTGCACATGTGAGATATTGTTGCACAATAAGTTATGGTATAGCATGTTACACCTAAATCGTACTCATAATATATTAAATAAACAAAAAAAGGGTTCTTGGATTACTCGTTTAACATATACTCCATGAAAATCGGTTAGATTTTAATTCGAGTTGGTGATCATATTCTTTCTCACACAAACTTTTCACTTAGACTTTATGATGCACGTCTATATATAGGAAGTGATATTTCCTAAGATGTTGGTTTTTACATTGATAAGTGCATATTACAACATCATTTAGCTTTACATCCGAGTGCATTTTCATGTAGTATTAGAGCATTTAAATCATTTGTGTGCATATTTGGGACCTTTTGTATAAGATTTGTTGCTTTCATGGGTTGTTTGGTCTTTGGCACCGCTATTGACCAAGGAAACCCAAGATGGTTCGTAGAAGTCTGAGATAGTGGGGTTTCGGAGGCGAGAAATTGAGTATAAGCTCTATGGAATAGAAAAGGGTGATGACTGTGAATAACTTTTGATTCTGCTGAAACGCGCAAATTTTCGTTGGATTGCGCAAAGAGTTGCTGGTCACCTCTGTTCGCCCGCACAATTCTGAAGATAGAAGGAACAAAAGGTTCTGCCTCGACAGCACGACGAGCGGATATCCACTCACCCATGCAAGATCGCGCAGGACCGAGAGGGTTCCCGTTAGACCATGCGACTGTATTTCCGAATTTTCCGCGTGAATGAACTCAATTCGATTTCATTATACCTAGCTTATAAATATGAATTAAAGTCGTATTTTCATGAGCTTTTACAATATTGTCATATTCATTAGTTTATTTTTAGGGATATTAGAGAGAAGCTAGAGAGATAAGATTCTCATTGTTCTCCAAGACTCTACCTTTCTTCCATTCATTCAACTATTTATTTTCTTCTTCTATCCTTGTTTTCTATTATGATGTTTTGTTTTTCTTCTCTAGTTTGTTTATTTATTTTAACTATGCTTGAGTAGTTTTTTAATCTATGCTTTAGTTGAACTCTAGGATGAACTAATTTATGATTATACCTTTAAATTCCCAGACAAATTGTTTGATTGTTCTTGCCTAATCGATTGTGCATATTACAATACTAGATTAGAGATAACTAGTATTGGTATGATTCCTTTGTCTGAATCACAAGGGGAATTGGGTTTTGATGAATTTGAGTATTCCAATTAGGGATATCAAATTCTCCGCGAGAGTAGACATAATGGATTGTTAGGAAGTCAGAGTGTTGTTTTAATGTCTTTAATTTGCATGATTCCACGTGAATATATTAAGGAAGCCATAAATACTCGGTAGAGGTTTATCGTATCTTATAGGCCGATGTATCTTTCCTTGTGAACATTTAATTGATTAGTTTAGGATAGGAATATATTATTATTGTACTAGCATTTTTTGCACGCTATGCGTGCATGTCATATTGACGTTTTTTTTACAATTAGTTATTCATCAGTGTTACAAAATTTTTGATTCAAATAGACATTTATAATTATTTTTAATAATTTTTTAAATATATTTTTCTTGAATCAATGTTTTGTTGGTTTTTTATTTATTTCTTCATCATTATTCAAATATACTATTGAGAGAATGAAATATAAAGCAGAAGAAAACTTGTGCTCAAATAAAGTGGAAGAATTTGTGTATTAGGTTCAATCGTTGAGAATAGTTTCTTTTATATAATAGAGATTACCGAATAATAATCAACATTTTGGTTTTAAAATATTATCAGTATAACTATTAATATGAAATTCAAGTTTTTATTTTTTCTTTTGATTGTGTCAATTAAGTTATATAGTCAATTTACTTTTTTATGAGAGTTTTTCACACATATGTAAGAAGAGGACATCATTCTCCTTAATTTAATATTTAAATGAAATTTCAAATTTAATGCCATTGTTGACTTGTTTTATATATATATATATATATATATATATATATATATATATATATATATATATATATATATATATGACAAGTAAGATGAAGACAAGATAATTTAATATATATATGACAATTTAAATTCATTAAGGGTATATCAGACTTTTTGTATGGGGGACGCCATCTTCCTCCCCCTTCCATTACTTATATAATAGAGATTAATTCATGCTAGTGAGATACTTAACTCTAGAATATTTTATTTACATATTGATCATTAGTATAGTTTATTCTACCATTATTGATATTAATCTCCTTTACTCTTACCGATATTTAAGGGCTAATCATATAACAATCTTCTCTTTAATTTGTGGGATTGGCCATTACTTTTTTTTTTTTTTTGTTAAGTAAGTAAATTTATTAAGCTCAACACCACCAATCAACAACCTAAAGGTACAACTGTAACACCCCCAAATTTCTCTCTTTTTGGAAAACTTATTTTAATATAAAACTCCTTGGGTAACTTGAGAGTATTACCGCCACGTGATAACGTTAAAGGCTATAATACTAACTACTAACTGAACTTTAAACTAATGCAGCGGAAAAACTAAAATAACTCCTCTTTATTAATATAAACTTTATTGTACAACTATGACATGGAAATTAAGAAGATAAAATAACAACTCCTAGACTAATTATTATTCCTCACTAGCTCCCCCAGTTGAAGTATGCAGCATATCAACCTGTAAATTCTGCTCGCCAAAATAGGGTCATCACTGGGACAAAGCCATAAAACAAAACAAAAGCGTGTCAGTAAAAATACTGAGTACATGTATATGCGGAATATTAAACACTTTATTTAATTTAACATTTGAAATATTCAATTTCGAAAAACCTTTCTGGATACTTGATAATACTTGTATAATATAAAGTATATAACCTTGATAAAAATCCTTTTTCCTTGCCTAGGTACCTTTCCTAAAGTGTGCACACCCCCAAGTTTAGTATTCCTTACCGAGTCTATTACGAGGGGTTACTACCTTGTCCACATGACTTATACAAAAAGTACATGGGTAAATAATATAATGGCTACCGTTCTTACTAATAAATAACAAGCCGTTGCCTGGGTAAATAATGTTAATAGCTACCATTCTTGCTAATAAATAACAAGCCGTTGCCTCTTTATTATTGCGATCATAAAATATCATTTATCTAATAAAAATCCTTCTGAAATAATCCTCCTTTAAAAAGAATAGTACTACTTATAAACTTAACCAAAAAAAGGCATAAATAAAATAACTCGCTCAAGGGGTAACCTTTGAAAAATAATAATAGTTCAAAAACACTCCCTTTTAAATATTTAAACATGCATTTAGACAGGAAACTCCTTGTAAATTATATGAATATAGATTCAAAGATCAAACTTTATAATAATATTGAACTAAAGGCATGATTAAAGTGCATAATAAAATTAATAACCATTCAAAGATGTTCATACAAAACACATGTAGTTCATAATAAGACTTATAAAAACATGGACGTCAATCCAAATTATTTTCCTAAAAACATGATACTAAGGTTGCAAAATAATTATTAAAGATCTACATATACACGCACCTTAAAAATTAATAACTACTAGGGAGAAGAGAAAGGGTAGGCTAAAAGAGAGAGAGAGTATAAACATGAGAAAAGAGATGTATTTCTCAAATTTGGTGTGAAGAATATGATGGGTGGAGACCCCTATTTATACTAGTTGGACAGGTAGAGTCGTACTAGGACTAGGAAACTAAAAGATGGGTTTTTGAGAAAAGATAAACAAAATTAGCTAAGATCCAACTACTTTTTACGATCATCTAACTAGAACCGGGGACAAATATAAATTATCCCCTAAGATAAATAATCTAGAATCTTATATGAAGAAAAACATAAAAATGAGAAAAAAAAACCAAAACTTACCCACTGGCGGTGTGTTCCGCTGCAAAATTTGTTTTTTTTTCTTTTTTTTTTTTGTAAATCTTTTTCAATTTCCTTTAAAACATTTTAAATTTTGTTTTAAGCAAAATACTTGGATTTTAAAATTAGTAAACCTAGGCCCAAAATTCAAATTGGGCTAGAATTTATTTTAAACACCCAAAATCTTTTATAAAAGCCTATTTTTAAAGCCTTTTTAGTACATAACAACATTTTTAATAACCAAAACTTTTCTAAAAATATAAATATTAACTACTAAAAATACGGAGTATTACAACAACAGTAGCATAGAGAATAGCTATACAAGCAACAACTTACAATCTATACAACCATTGAATATCCGCATCCACCAAATGTCTAGGCATCCTAGACTTAACTCTACTCTTCACACTATATTGGATTTCTGTTACAACTTTCTCTACAGTATGTATTGTATAATTCCACAAAACATTATTCCTCTCTTCCCAAACTTTGTACACAGCAGCTAGAATACTAGCAATTATCACCTGCCGCTTGAACTTACTCCCTTTGAATCTTCTATGAACCCAACCCATTAACTGCTGCAAGTTGCAGGACACAGCCCTGATGCCCAGCCATCCTTTGATCTTGGTAATACATTGCTTGTTGTAAATACAACTGAAAAATAAATGGTTGTGGTCTTCAACTCCTCTTCCACATAAAAGACATGTACTCGTTAAACAAACTCCAATAGCTGCCAACTTGCTTCTAGTTTGCAACCTGCACTTCATAGCCAACCATCCAACAAAGCTATGTTTGGGAATATTATGATGGTCCCAAACATCCCTGCACCAGTGATGCTTTTCTCCTGTAGCTTGCATCTTCCTATAAGTCTCAGCTGCGCTGAACTTTACCCTGTCAAACCAGCCCCCTCCACATACACCAATTATTTCTTGCTTAGCTTTACATATGTATTTGACTACCCAACTAGCAGTACTAGGGGCATTGTAGCTAAGCTAGCTTTGCTTTTTAATGTACCTATCATGGATCCACTTAACCCACATGTTGTCTGCTTTCTTTGTGATGTCCCATACCAGCTTACCAATAATAGCAATGTTCCAAGACATCAAATTTCTAAGCCCTAAACCACCCTGTAGTTTAGGTTTACAAACCTCAGTCCAACTTACATACCCTGGTTTGGGGCTATTGCAAGTTCCTGTCCAGAGAAAGGATCTACAAATTGAATTAACTTGCTTTAGGACTGCCTTAGGAAGGATAAAAATTTGAGACCAATACACAATGATACTCAAAAGCACAACATTCACCAGTTACTTCCTTCCAGCAAAAGAAATGTTTCTGGAACTCCAGAGTCTTATTTTTATCACCATTTTCTCAATCAATTTCTCACATTCTGCAGCATTTAATTTAGTAGTACTAATTGGGAGCCCCAGGTATCTAAAAGGAAGCTTGCCATGCTTAAAACCTGAACTTTCCTTTATTCATGTGTTTTCCTGATCAGACAAACCGCAACTATAAAAATTTGATTTGTTGGGATTTGCTTTCACCCCTGAAATAGCAGCAAACAACTGAATCCCTTGCAACATCATAGGGACAGATTGAAAATCGCCTTTACATAACAAAATTACATCATCTGCAAAGCAAAGGTGATTAAGAGCCATAGACTTGCATCTTGGGTGAAACTTAAACTCAGGCTGCTTACTAATGTATGTCATTGTCCTTGAGAAATACTCCATGCAAATCACAAATAAGAGAGGGGACATTGGGTCACCCTGTCTTATCCCTCTCTTAGATTTGAAGAAACCAGTAGTACACCCATTGATCATAAGGGAGAAGCTAGGACTACTAACACACACCATTATCAATTCCACAAATCTTCTAGGGAAGCCCAAAGTCAAAAGAATTTCTTATAAAAAATCCCAGCTGACTGTATCATAGGCCTTCTGAATATCAATCTTCATTAGACAACATTTTTGTTTATGCTTAGCCTTATACAGCTTAACAATATCCTGGCATAACAAGACATTATGCAGGATGTTCCTGTTTGCAACAAACGCCCCCTGATTATGTGAGATTATACTAGGTAAAACTAGAGGTGGCAAACAGGTCATTACGGGTCGGGTCAAAATCGGGTCACCTTTGTTTTCGGGTTGCGTTCGGGTCGGGTCGGTCCGTTCGGATGCGGGTCCATTACATGTCCATGAAATTTCGGGTCACGTCAGGTCGGGTTAGATCGGGTTTCTAATCTAGCAAATAAATAAAATACATATAAGACTAATAAGAGCTAGTGAAATAATTAATAGGTAATGGCTAACTCATATATAGTATTTCATGACGATTTTTTCCTTAAATTTAATTAAAAAACAACTAATATGACAACTTTCAGGTCGGGTCGGGTCTGGTTTGGGTCATCATTATCGGGTTAATTTCAGGTCGGGTTAAATTTCAGGTCGGGTTAAATTTCAGGTTGGGCATATTAGGGTTCGGGTCATATTCGGGTTTATTTACTTTCGGATCGGGTTTGGGTCGGGTTATTCGGGTATCAGTTCTTTTTTTCGGATCATTAATTCCAGGTGAAAACCGGGTTTCGGGTCGGGTCACGGGTACGGGTCTATTTTGCCGCTATAAGGTAAAACCAGTTTTATCTTCTCACAAATCAATTTTGTGATAGACTTGTAGATTACAGAACAACAAGATATAGGTCTAAAGTCACTCACATGAGTGGAACTTTTAACCTTAGGAATCAGAGTCAAGGAAGTCACATTCACAATCTTGAGTAATTTCCCAGTTTGGAAAAACTCAAGAATTGCCTCAGCCACCTCATTACCTACTATCTCCCAGCAACTCTTATAGAAATAACTATTAAATCCATCCATACCTGGAGACTTATCACTAGGAATAGATAGCATCATCCTCTTCACATCATCCTTGTGAAATTATAAGTCATCAAATCTTGTTGATCAGCAGTCAAAACAGCCCCTTGAGCAATGATTTGGCTATTCACATCCCTTCTATCAACCATACTGTCACCAAGAAGCCCTTGATAATAGGAAACAAAAGCTTCCTTAACCAATTTATCCTCAGTTTGCCAGGTTCCAATATTATCTTGGATAGCATACACCTTGTTCACTAATCGTCTTGTTTAATGGATTGGTGAAAGAGCTTCGTATTATCATCCCCTTTATCAATCCATGTCTCTTTTGTTTTCTGCCTTAAGAAGCTCAAATACCTCCCTTGTGCCTGTTTATAATGCTCGGTAGCCATCTTTTCAGCAGCAATCATGGCAGCATCTCTACAATGAGCATGAACCTGATCTTGAGCTAATAACATTTGCTGATAAGCTTGCGTAGCCTGAGCTTGGATATCAGAAAACCCGTTTTGATTCATTTGCTTTAACTCATCTTTAAGCAACTTCAACTTCTGAGTAACCTGAAACATCTTACATCCCCTGATGGGTCTTTGCCACACATCCTTCACCACATCAAAGAAACCATCACCTTCTACCCACATATTAAAAAAAAGGAAAGGTTTCCTACCCCCTACATCTTGATGCACACAAACTAATCCAGGGCAATGGTCATACTCTCCTTCAGGAAGGAAGGTAACCACAACATTATCAAACTGAGTTAACCAGCCAGCATTAGCCATGACCCTATCCAACTTAGAGAAAACTCTACTCTCCCCATCCTGATTGTTAGTCCACGTATAGAATCTACCAGCCTGCTTGATATCCACCAGCCCACAATGTTCCACACATTCTCTGAAATCTCTAACTTCATTAACTCTCACAGGAGATCCAATGCGTTCATCTAGATTAAGAACAACATTAAAATCACCTAGGATGACCCAAGGCTGATCAGTATAAACCTGCTTCAAAGCATTCCATAAATTCACTCTTTCGTGTCTATCATTAGATCCATACACAAAAGTACAATAGAACCAAGACTCAGGACCAACAGGATCCACTTTCAAATGCACAATCTGATCAGTCATTACTTCAATATTCACTGTAAAAGCACCTGACAGCCAAGCTATAATGATCTTGCCTTTATCCACAATACTACTGTTAGTAGTAAAACACCATCCTGAACATAACTTTTGGTAAAGATTTCCTAGTTTAGAAATCTTAACCTTAGTTTCCAAGAGACCAAAGAGGGCAATCTGATGTTTGGAAATGAAATTTTTCACTTCTACCTGTTTATTCCCTCTATTCAGCCCCCTGGTGTTCCATACTAGAATCCTATCCATGGCTATCAGGGGCCTCTAACCCCTGCATCTCACCCATTAATCCATCCTCACCATGCTGATCCACTTCATACAACAACTCTTCAGTGGTAGCCCCATTCAGTATATCATATCTATTCTGCACTGGGGTAGTAGCAGACCTGGTCTGTGTTTGCTGAGCACTAGCAACTTTAGAGCCCCCATTCTGTTCTGAAATCTTCCCCAACATCTGCCCTTGATTGCCCTGTATAGCATTGATCTTCATAGATTCAGCATTCTGCTTTACCACCCACACCTGTTTCACCTTGTGAGGCTGGGCAAGAGGCTTGACACATTGCTCCATAGAATGTCCATATCCCTTACAACAAGTACACTTTATGGGCTTCCACGCATAATAAACCTTCTGTTCAATGATTATCCCTTTCTCATTCATGAATTTGATCTGTTCAGGAAACAGTTGGTCATCATGAACTTCAACTAACACTCTTGCAAATAAAAGGGTAGTTCTCTCCTTAGTTACTTGCTCCGCCCTTACGAACTTCCCAATAACACTCACAATTTTTCTCAGGCTCTTCTGACCCCAATATTTCAGGTCTAACCCATTCAATTCAACCCAAATAGGTACCTTGTCTACACTCTTAATATTCCAATCAACATCCGATTTCCAAGGCTGAACAATGACGGGGTTTCCATCAAAATATTGACACTCCATGGCCAGAATTCTCTCCTGATCTTCTTGATTTGTCATTCTAACCATAAACACACCATTTCCTATTACAGCAATTGTATCTAGCCTACTCTTTCCCCAAATTCTACGCAAGAAACCTTCCATAACATTTTGAGGAGGGCTTGCCCCCCAAAATATAACAAACTATAGAATTACGCTAGAAATGAATTTCATCTTGTATATCTTCCAAATCAATAACAAGCATTTCATCAGATTCAGATTTATTATTATTCTGTATCGTATAAGGAATTTCATCATTACCACCCTCAATCTCCACACCCCACGAAACCCTTTTATTAACATCAAAATTCAATTGATTATTCTTCACAGCAATATTCACAGCACTATTCAATTGATTATTCACATCCATATTCAACATAGTATTCATATTTGAATTCAATTGAGAAATTTCATCTGGGTTTAAATGAATATTTCCAGAATTCAGAGTTTTTGCCCCACTATTAATCACATTCAACCATTCAGAAAACAATTGCTTCTCCTCAGATTGTTTTTTCAAAGCAATTAAAGAAGATTTTGGTGATAGAATTTCACCTTCTTCATCACTGGATTCAGCAAAATTTGCGCACCAAGAACTTCATCCATGGATCTTGTCTTCTTTGCCTCAGCTGATACCGGAACACTCATCTTCCCCTTTCCTTTGCTAGTTGCTTTCGAATTTTTCGACCCTCGAGGTCTTCAGATTGGCCATTACTTGCCCTGCTATATAGTTAGGAGGATTAGTTAGGTTATTTTTGTTAGGTGCATGGCACGTCTATTAGTTAGGTTATTTAATTCCTGGCCAGACGTTCCTCCTTTCATCGCCCAATCAAAAAGAAAATTGTGGCTGCCGATTTCTACGGTTAGGAGGGTTCCTGCAGTGGCATGGAGGAGTTGGAGCTGCTCAGAGAAGAGGACTTGAACCTCGGAGAGTTCCGTTTTGTGCAATGTGTGTGCAATGGCGTGTGGTTAGCCTCGACTTGCGGGGGTAGGGGCCGTTGATGGGGGTGGGGGTGGGGGTGGGGGTGGGGGGGAGGGTGGGAGCTGTTGGTGGGTGGCTGTGGCAATGTGGGTTGTGGTGGCGGGAGGTGGATGGTGGTGGAGTGAAGTAATTGGTGGTGGGGGTGGTGGTTTAGGGTAAAAGAAAGAAAAGGTTATAAATGTAATTTCAACTTTTTTTTGGGAGATTTTAAGTAATTTCTTTCCTCTTATAGGTATAGACGTGATTTATCTTACTCCAATGACTAGTTAATATTGTCCACTAACCGTAAGCTATGGAGCATGGATGAGTGAAGTCGATAAGCGTGCATCAACAATCCAAGCCATGGCATGTTGACATGAAGTACTGCACGGTGAATTATAGCAGCAAGTAGCGAGCCATCAGGGTGCTGCGATCGAGCGGGGTGCTGCGATCGAGCGGGGTGTTGCGTCTTGCAATCTTATCGCTAGTCTAAGCAGTAGATTTTTGCCCCAGCGGGCGATGACCGGGCCCAGGCAGGTGGTTCCCTATCCCATGGGGGCGACTCGTCAAATCAGTTTTGCGACGCGGATTTCTAGGTTTACCTGGCATATGTTGGTGCTCTAGTATAAATATGTTTTAGCTAGTTTATTTATTGTATGACATAAGTGAGACTTATATTCATAGATTGAGAGAGAAATGCATCTACATAGAATTCTACGGAGAGTTTGAAGAGATCATCAGATTGCCTCCTTATATGTGATTATAGCATATAGTCATATTAATAGTCATAGTGTTGTAGTAATCTCCCTTTTCAAAGGTTTCTATGTTAATCTTGTGTGTGTTCTTTATTCATGTCTGTTGATTTCTGTACATTATACTTATATTGCTCGATTTGTTAGTGCTAGCGATACTTTTTTTTTTCCTATTACTAACCATAAAGAATCCTTTTTCCATTGAAAGATAAGTAAAAGCAAATACTTTACCTTCGTACGGTTATTTTAAGGACACATCCTGTAGATCTAAAAAGAATGAGAGTAGAGGGATAAGAAGCTAGGGAACAATATAAATAACTGAAATTTATTACATATCTTCCTCTAATTAATGCAATGAATACAAAGGATAAATTGAAAATGGCGATCAAATTTAGTGCTTCTTGGCCTTGACTACAATAGGACTTCTTACGACATGTTTAGCATCTGACCAAATCAAACTTCCAAATATGTAATCAGTAGGAAGATGATTAACATCAGCTGTGAAAATAAGTTTAAATGTAATCTTCTGATCCTTGTTAGAGAACACCAAAGTCTTAGGCTCCACTACAATTGAAATACCATGTGGTGCTTCGATGCGTGGAATGTAAGTGCTTGGTTGCCCAACATTTTTCAGTGTTCGAGTAACAATGGCTTTGCCAGTAAACTCAGGAATTGTGATGGAGGGATAATTAAAATCTAAGATATTGAAAGAGGGAGGGCATTTATAAGAATGTCGATTGCTAAAAGCTTCCGAGATTGTAGTGTTATGATAATGTGCACAAAGAAAATTAAGGTAATCATAATGATTCATGTCATAAACCAACCCAGGATTCATTGCTAGATTGGGACTCACGTGCCCTGCCCCGTATGCAAATGGTGATGCTTTGTTCACCTTATCATAATCAAGAATTGGCATCCCATTGATGTCTAGAGGAGTTGCTGCATTATCAAAATCTCAGAGTTAATTTAATTGCATCACTTAATTCATATTCTATATCCAATAAGAAGTGATATTTATTGACGAAGATGTACGATAATGATTTTTGTAATTATAATAGTAGAAGATAAGGTCTATATGCTTGCATGCATGCATTCTCTATTAATCTCACATGTAATCAAATCCATTGGATACCTGTAGTCATGATTGCGGATTTGATAGCAGCAGTAGTCCAATCAGGGTGCAATTTTCTAATAAGAGCTGCGATTCCAGCTATATGAGGAGCCGCCATTGATGTTCCACTACATAAAAAATATGATGAATTTGCAAGATTTCTTGGAGTATAAGCTGCGAGAATAGTCGCCCCAGGAGCTGTAACATCTGGCTGTAATGTATAATGATGAGTTCATTAATATCAAAATAAATATATAATTTCCCAAAATAATTGTTAAAAACTTTATAAGAAAGGTCCAAATTTCAGATAATCTTATATATAGTAGATTGACTCCAGGATATGATCTCATAAAATGGTTTTCCATGATAATAACGTGTTTCTTGAGTTCATTTGGCTTTATATTGCTGTATTGGGTTAGATTATGAAATGAACCAAAATAAGGGTAGATTACGACTAAGGACAATTGGTTTTTTTTTAAGTAAAAGAAAGAGTAACAAAACAAAGTGTAGGCATCCTTTTTTTTTTAATAGAAATTGTTGAGTGAAAGGGATACATTATCTCAATTCTATAGTATTCTACGGTATTATAAAGTCTAAGAAAGTTAAGGTTGTATAATATTTTTGAGGAGGGAGGACATATATAAGATAAATGACATAGGAAAAGATAACAATTGACTCATTAACAAGTAAAGGCATGTTGTCCAAAAGGCGAGTTTTTATTGGGTATTTTCAGCCTTAACTGATTTAATAATTTAATAATTTAGCACTTTAGACAATAAAAACACAGGTCATGAAAAGTCAACAAGGCACATAAAGAAGTGTTTTGACTTTTCATAGCGTGGAGTGAGTTTAAGTTCGTGTATAATGCTCATACTTGCATTATATTTTAATTGTAATTAGGTGGCCATCGAAGTGGAGTTGTTCTTGGGTGGATAATATTTCTTATGTCTGTGCTCAATCTTGCTTTCTTATTCCCCCTAAAAGGAAAAGCTTGCTTTCTTATTCAAAGAATGGAGGTAAATAAAATGGAAGAAAAGTTAAATTGTCTATACTATTAGAATGACGCTTTAACATAAATCAGAGTAGCTACCTTCATACTTCATAGTGTGCACTAGTAGAATAATTATATATTGTTGTGGTGTCATGTGAGAATTAAGAAATCATGCAAAAAAAAACTATATATTGTTGCGGTTCTTATAGAAACTGTAGCAATAAATTAAAATATTATTTTTTATTTTACACTAGAAGTCCTTCAACACTCAGCTTTTATGATTGCCTTCAATCGATGCGTGAACTACGAGACTAATTGTCCTAATTCTAATTCATTTGTTATATGTGTAGGTTTAAGATCAAATAATGCCTCTTTTATGGTACATCCATTCTTTTAGCATGTGGATCCTTTTCTAATGCATCTTTGATTGTTCAAATCTAATGGCTATGATTATTTTCATGTCATTAATGTAAATAGATCTAGATGACATATTATAGTATCATTGCATATTCATCATAAGCAAGTGGATCTTCACACTACCAAGCAAGGCTTTGCCTGAATGGTAAAGGTTTGGTATCATAACTTCAAGGTCTTGGGATCAAACCTGTGCACCGGTCCAGAATCGGACCAGACCGGAACCGGCTGGACTGGAATCCTGGATTTTCTTGGACCGGGATCGGACCGGAATTTTCCGGTCCGGTTCTGGACCTCTTGGACCGAAACATTTTTTTCAAAAAAAAATTATTTAAATATATCTATAAATTATATACATTAAAAATTAATAACTTTAATAACAATAATCCTGAAAGAATAAATAGTAGGAAAAATTGATTCTACTAATCCAACCTTTGGGCCGTTCGCTCAAAATATTCCAACCTTTTGATTATTATCTAATAATCCAACCTTTTAGTTGTATCTGCTCATAATGATCCATGAAACCGGTAACCTGTTGAAGTTGTAAAATTAATTTTTTTTTTCTCTAACCCCTCCCTCCCTATCTCTCTTCCTCCCCCTTACCACCCTTTACTCATCACTTCACCGGGAACCCCCCCCTCCCTCCCCTCCTCCCCTCCCGACCCCACTGTTAGCACCCCCTCCCCTCCACCGCCCTTCCCGACCTCCACCGTGAGCACCTCGCCCCCTCCCCTACCCCCACTTTGAGCACCCCCCCCCCACCCCCCCACCCCCCCCTCCCCAGCGACGGCGCCCTCCCTCCCCCTCCTCCGCATCCCCCTTCGAATCTCCACTCCCCTCCCCTCCCCCCCGCATCCCCCCTCGAATCCCCCTCCTCCCCGCTCCCCGCATCCCCATTCGAATCCGCGATGGCGCCTCCCCCCCGCCGAATCTCTCTCTTCTTCTTCTTGCGATGCCACGCCTCCCATCTTGGAATTTTGAATTGGGGTGGTGGGGGCGGATTGTGCAAAAGGTTTGGTGCTGCGATTGTGTGGTGGTGGTGTGGGTGAAATGGGGGTTGTTGGCGTGGTGGTGGTGGGGTGGGGTGTTGTTTGGTGGTGTGATGTGAGTGGTGGTGTGATGTAAGTTGTTTGGGGTGGGGTGAAATGGGGGTTCTTGGCGCGTGGTGGTGGTGTGGGTGAAATGCGGTGGGCGGTGGTGGTTGGTACTGTGGTTGTGTGGTGGTGGTGGGGTGAAATGGGGGTTGTTGGGAGTGGCGAGTGGTGGTGGTGGTGGTGGGGGTGGGGTGTTGTTTGGTTATCTTAATTAAGATTAACATTAATTAATTAGATCACAACAAATCAGAGCAAGACACGTGTGCAATTAACCTATTCTAATGGTCACCTACCTGTTTCAACAGGTCACGATGCATTATTTGCGAATTGTCCTAAAAGGTTAGATTATTAAATAATAATCAAAAAGTTGGATTATTTTGAGCGAACGGCCCAAAGGTTGGATTATTAGAATCAATTTTTCCTAAGTAGTACTCCATCCGTCCCAAAATATAGTTCCCATTTTCATTTTGGGTGTCCCAAAATATAGTTCCCATTTTCATATTTAGTTGCACACTTTTCCGTAATTTGTCTAGAAAAACCGTGTCCCATTATTTATTTGCTTCTTGAATTTTGTTTTTCGCTTTGTTTATTCAACCCAAGTGTTACAATTAATGCTCTTTCACTAATTATTCTCCATTCTCTCTCCTAAAATCATCTTTTCCCATACAACATTTATTTAAATAAACAAAAAATCTATACTATCCTCTTAAATTCTACTTGCATAAATTAAAGTGAGAAAAGGGAAATGGGAACTATATTTTGGGACGGAGGGAGTAGGTTTTTAAGTTTCTAACTTTTTACCTTTTAATTCTTTTTTTTTAACATATAAACTTTTTTTTTCTAAAATAATAGAAATTCCGGTCCAACGGGTCTGGACCGGAATTTTCAGGGTTTGGACCGGACCAGACTGGTGGACCGGAATCCTGATATTCGGCGGACCGGTCCGGTCCGGTCCAAATATGTGCACACCCCTAAAGCCCATAATGGCCCGTTTGGGGTGAGGTTTTCCTTACTATCTCCCTTCCCTTTCGAAGAGTGTGACCTATAAACTTGTGTGGTTATATACCTTCAAAAAGTGCTAGTTCAGTAGTATGATACTTCCTCCGTTTCATTTTACTTGCTACACTTCTCAATTCACGGACTCCTAGGCAATTTTTGGAGAAGAGAGAGGTAGAGAGTAAAAAGAAAAGAGACCCATGTGAGAGGAGAGAGATAGAGAGAGTTTATTGCCCAAAAAGGAAGTGTAGCAAGTAATATGAAACTTACTTATATGGAAAGTGTAGCGAGTAATTTGAAACGGAGGAAGTATTTCATTTGACCAATATATATAAGAAAATTGAATTTACGTACTCTGGAGTATGGTGTGCTACATGTGCACGTGAATATAATTATAAGACAAGGTAGTGATAAATAGAGTAAACCTTTAAAATACCAGGGCTGATTGCATTTGGCCCTCTTGACGAGAAATCGGCCATGACTGGAGCAGGCTTTATTCCTAACGAAGTTGTTGCTTGAGTAATTAATGCAGTTGGAGTCCTATCATATACATAAGCCTTAACTTTACTACCTTTTGCTAAAAGTTATGCTATTTGAGAAATAAAACAAATAGATTTGAGAAAACGAATATATACATGTATATATATGTAGGGGCAAGATCAGATGAGAATGCTCCTTACATGAGAGATGAGAATGAATCTCAACCACAGGATTGGATTAGAGTTACAACACTTGTTCATTAGAGTTATACCCCCGAAAAAACTTGAGTGCCCAAAAAAAAAAAATTTGAATTTTTTTTTCTAAAATTCTTTTTGTTGGAGTTACATCACTTTTTCATTAGAGTTACATCACTTGTTCATTAGAGTTATAGCTCGTAAAATCCATTCTCATTTCTCATGTAAGTATGTATTCTCATATGAACTCACTTCTATATATAGGGGCAAGATCACATGATACTAGGGTATGAATTATGAAATTGATGTTACCGTGTGGAGTTAATATAAGCAAAAAGAGTTTTGCTGTCATTATAGCTTAGCGTCGCAGTGGGGATCAAATGTTCTTCCGTAGAAAAATCATACACTTTGCCTTCTTCCTTTGTTAGCAACATCCCGACGCCTCCACTTATTCTAATTACAATGCTCTTCATAGAATCTGCCTCACCTCCACGATTGGGCGTCTTATAGCATACTACAATCTTTCCCTTCACCTTCTCAGCATCTAGAGTTCCATCTTGACAATAGGAACTAGAGCCATTAATGCATATCATACAAAGAAGAACAACAAGGTTAGTAAAGGATAATTATATATACCATGAATTAAGCATGCATGCATAGAGAGCATATGTATAAAATATGGCTTTCTTGGAAAAAATTATTTAAATGACCAAAATACATTGGTTGAGAAAAAAAGTAGAAAACTCAACTCAGTTTGATTAACTGATAAAAGCCAGAAGATGGTGTTTGGTGCAGGTATAGTTGTAGCCCTTGTGGCCTTGTGTACATGATATTGGAGAAGAAGAATACAAATATAGTTGTATATTGTATACCAAATAAATAATTTTTGTTAACTACATGTGGTTAGATAATTTGTAACGAGTTGATATCTGATGGTGTTGTGACTTGTGAATGTCTTATTGCTAATTGCTAGCCAAGGTGTTGGTCTATTTGTTTGGGAGAAGTTCATATATCTTGTTTTGTAAGAAAAATAGATGGTCAGTAAGTAGTTACTTAGTATCAATCATTTAATTTGTCCATCCAAGCGGAAAAAAAAACTCACGCATTGTTGATATTTGCGCCAGAAATGCGAGCATCTGCTGCAGTAATTATTGGGTGGAACTTATTTTCAGTTTCCACAGAAAGATCATTAAACGCCATACCCTAAATTAGTTAGATCATATAAAGATTATTTAGCTTGTTACACATAGTAAGTACATAAGTAGTATCAAATTTGTTAGTTTAGTAATGAGTACCTTGATCTTATGATTATTGCCAAGTAAGACATCACGATAAAATGCTCTATCAATGGTACTAGCAGCAACAGTTAAGTACCATGGTGCTACATTTGTAACAGTCCCAGACTCCGGTCCAGAATTACCAGCAGCAGCGACAGTAAGGATTCCATTCTTCATTGCATGAAAGCTCGAAATCGCACTACCGTCAACAAGATAATCAACAGCTGTTGATCCCATAGAGTAATTAATGATGTCTACATTATCATCCATGGCAGATTCAAACGCAGCCATGGAATCCGCTTCTGAACCTTCAGTCAATGGAAGTAACTTTGGCCACAAAACCTTGTAAGCAACTACGCGTGCTTTTGGTGCCATTCCTTTTGCAGTCCCATTTGCAAGTCCTCCATAATTAGCTCCAGGGACAAAACTTCCTCCCGCTGTTGATAAAGTGTGCGTGCCATGCCCCGTTGTGTCTCGGGGGGTCAATGTTTGATTGAACGTTACATTTTGTGAGGCAGCCTCTGCTGCCATACCTTTGTGCAAAAATCTCGCGCCTATAAGCTTCCTGAGAGGATAAAATTTAATTTATGAGGAGCTTGTTGGATTATGCTCCAAAATTAGTCAAATAGTTTTCCTAATAGTTAGGATTAGTTGCTAATAATTAGTTAGTGGGTTAACAAGTAGTGGTCTAGATGATGGTCTAGTTAGTGGGATAGCAAGTAGTGGGCTACATAGTGGACATGTTATTAGTAGTGCTTTGTATGCCTATTTAAAGGTTGTTTTGTTTATTCATTATGTGAGTGTGAAAAATATATAAAAATGTAGTCTTTTTAATTCTCTCCAAGTTTCTCTCTATTCTCCTCTAAAAATTCTACAGAGCTATGTTATAAAAATCTTCCCACAAATTAAACTAGCTAATTGATGGAATTTGGTGGGTTTGAACAAATTATTTTCAAACGTTGACCCTTACCACAAATTAAAGTTGTGCATTGACAAGCGTGAAAACTCTATTGTTGTAATAGATAAAGAACGGAGGTATTATATGAGTATATTTTTTTCAATGTACATGTTTATGAGATTTTACCATATCAGTTAATCTCTAAAGAAAACTCAACTAGAAATCACAAATAAACTAAGAAATAAATGGGAGGGAAAAGGGACATATATATTTGCTCAAATATGCTCGACACTTTATGGTCTATATCATAGGTCTTGGGGCCTGGGGGTGTCAGCAATGTGCAGCAAGTTGAAGGGGAAGTATGAAGTAGAAGTAGCCGAGGCAATGGCAGTGAGATTTGCCCTTTCTACTGTTCTTGAAGCTGGTTTGAGGAATATCATAATTAAGACGGATAATCTCAAGGTTTATACACTTTTGAAGAAAGGAAGAATAGAGGCTTCAAGTTTGGGAGCTGTTATGTCAGATGTGCAGCACTTAGCAAAGCAATGCAATGTAATCTCTTTCTCTCATGTATGTAGAAATGGGAACAAGGTTGCTCACAACCTTGCCCATTCAAGTAGAAATTATGAGGAGATGAGAGTTTGGTTAGACGAAGCCTCGAGTATTGTAATGTCTGATGTAATTGCAGATTCAGCTTATTTGAAATGATATTGAAACTTTTCCCGTCAAAAAAAAAAACAATAAGCTAGTGTTGCACAACATTTTTTTTATAAGGAGCTTCTTCGAGAAGAGTGTGCTTTATTTTTAAGGTAGTTGCTGATAATTTTGCCTAATTTGATTAGTTATATACTAGGAATCTAGGATGACATAAACTTATGTGTTATGTAACGTATGCCGGCAATGCCACCCCCTATGTTTTCTAAAGTTTGTCTAAGTTTGTTTCTCAAAAAAAATTCCCACTTTTGGCTTGTCCCTTGTTTGGTAAAGGTTTGTACTTATTATCGCTCTATTTTACTCCATTTCTTTAAACTTGATGCATTTTTAAAATTTCAAACTTTATATGTACTTTCTCTTGAAAACACTATATAAAAATGCACACGATAAAAAAATTGTACATTTAAGTCAAAGAAAATATACACATTTAATTTAGATTATGTAGAAAAAAATAATTATTTTCATCAGAAAAAATTGATAGAAATAATCCCAACTATTGACGATCTTCCCAAATTAATCCCAATTTGTATTAGTCCTAGAATAATCTCAAATATTACCCCACCCTTTCCTAAACAGTCTCACTCTAATTTTAACCTGCTAAACAAGTTAAAAATAACACGTGTCACAATATATTTGCCCCAAACTGTTTTATAAATTTCAATTTAAAAAATATATTAAAAAAAAGGAAAAATTCATAACAATAATACCAACTATAACCACTATTCTCATATTAAAAAAAAGGAAAAATTCATAAGGTGAAGGAGGAGTAAAGCGTCGGTGAAGTGCTTTAGGTGGTTTTAAGGGAGTGGTTAAATGGTGAGGTGGTTTCGGGCAAGGTGGTCTCGGGCTAGGTGGTGGATGGGTGAAGGAGGTGGTGGGTTGAAGAGGAAAAAAGAGTAAGGATGAAATAGAATAAAAAAAGAAAAATCTAAAAATTTACCTGTTTAGTAAGTTACTAGTCAACTGAGATTATTTTGAGAAAAGACATCTCATAGTTTGGATTATACTGGAATAACATGTAGTTAGGATTCATATGGGAAGAGTGGTCATAGTTGGGATTATTGTTGTGAATTTTTTCAAAAAAAAAATCCCCTAAAAGTGACAAATTGGTACTCACTAGACCTAGGCATGGGTCGGGCCTGTTCACTGGTTCGGCACGCCGGTTTGGAATTTTTCGACTTTGTCCACGGGCCGGGCTCGTGCCTCCTGCGGGCCTCGCCCGTGTTTTATGTTTTTTTTTTTGGATTCTTTATAGTTTTAGACTATAAAACAAAGAGAAGGGGCGTTCGACCTGTAGGTCGGCCCATGGGCCATATAGATGGGCTCGTGCAGGACCCTGCCTGAAATAAAATTTCTTGATCGTGGCAGGCCCACAACCCACGTAGCGGACAACGGGTCGGGTCGGACCTCAAGCGAGCTCAGACTAGACCAGGCCTAAACCGTGTCGGGCCGGCCCGGCCCATGCCCACCTCTAGTACTCACTTTGACCGGTTTCTTAAAATTCACAACCTTAAGGATGCTTGGTGGCGTCCATTTTTTCCAAAAAAAATATGTCTCGAAGTTCAAAAGTGTCGCTTAATATAGCCTCGAATCATATGCCGAAAAATTTGACTATTGGTACTCATTTCGTACGGTATCTCTAAATTCGCATCCGCTCTGTTCTTACAAAAAAAAAGTCTTTCCAAAAGTTAAAACTACATTTTGAGATCGTCCTAAAACACGTGCACAAAAATTGACTTATTGATATTTATGTCAACCGACTTCTCGGATTTTACATGAATAAGCTAGTGTCCATTTTTTTTTAAAAAAAAAGGTCACTTCAGAGGTCAAAAGTATCATTTGAGATCTCATCAAAACAAGTGCCATGAAATTGAGGCACTGATACTTATTTCGACTAGCTTCTTGAAACTTACGCCCATAAAGGACGCTCGGTGGCACTTGTTTTTTCAAAAGAAGTCGTTTTAAATGTTTAAAGTGTCATTTAAAATTACCTCGAAACACGTGCCAAAAATTTGAAGAATTGGTAGTCATTTCGCCTGGATTTTCGAAATTATCATGTGTCTTAATGGTGCTCGACATAATCAGATTAAAGTCATAAAGAAAGTCAATAACATCATTTATGATCATCTCGAAATATGTGCCTCCGAAAGCGAAGCATATCCCACAAAAGAGGGAAAAAAATTCCAACTAAAAAAATATGAAATTAAACTTTGTAATGGAATAAAAATAAAAATTATTTTATCTAATAATTAAAACAATCAAAAATAAAAGCAAAATTAGAAAAATTAACCTGTTTAACAGGTTACAGGTTACCTGGGACTGTTTTGGGAAGGGTGCGGTAATAGTTGGGAATTTGGGATTAACGAAAGTTTGGATATATTCTGGGAAGATGATCAATAATTGGAATTATTCCTGTCAAATTTTCCTTTTCATTATAAGAATCTTCTCATCTAATTAACCTTATAATATACATTCAATGTACTTCACCCTACAAATGCAGTTTCCAATTAATGGAGACTAGAGGAAGTAGACGATATCTTTCACCTGTTGCACTTGAATGTTGGATCGTGGTTGTTTTCACAGGCTCCTTTGAACTTTTTGGGAATAGGGCCAAAACCTTCATCTGAAAAGCTCTTACTTTCCGACAAAACACCTATCACAAATTCCAGAATTGTTATTAGGATCGCGATCGCCACTCATATCAAGGGTATGTCCTCTTCACCTTAAAAAAAGATAAGTTTTAGTTCTAATAAGATCAAATAAGTTTCAGTAAGTTTTTATAAGTAATCATTAACTTCTAATAATCTCACATAATTTTAGATAAGTGCTAATAAGTCATAATGAGTTCTAACTCCTTATTAAATAAGTTTCAATTAACAATATCAAATATGTGCAAAGTTTAAATTAATTTTAAATAAGTTTCAAAAAGTTCAAATATAGATTTAGTTCAAATAATTTCAAATTAATAAGGTGAAGACTGAAGAGAACTTATTCTAAGTTGGATGAGTATTTTATTTAAAAAAATATTTTTTAAAGGTAATAAATTGATTGCATATTAGAAACATCTAAAATAATCAGTTTTGTCCCTCTTCTCCCTAAACCTAATTCTCTCTTGCCGCCCCCGCCCCCCTTCTCTATTTTCCCCTCATATTTAGTTAGGGTTGCCATGGATGTTTTCATCCATGGTAAGCCCCTTTTCCTCTTTTGTTTTAAGTTTCTAGTTTTTCTCTTGTTTTATTTAATAAGTTAGTCTCCCTCTATGTGATGTTTCTCGTGCTCTATTATGGAAAGTTTAGTCTTCTATGTTTGGAGGTCCCTTTCTCATATATGGGAGTTGTGAGTCTAGGATTTTTGTTTGTAGGTATGGAAAAATTTTCTCATTGCTTGAATTTTAAAACTATCAAGATGAAGGTACTGGAAACTCAGATGCGATTAACATGGTTAGATCAAGAATGTTCTTCTCCAAACTATTTCAGAATGATAGACATTTTCATTAATAGCTGCTTGATCAAGCAAATATAAGAGGTTCGCGCCACATTATTTGATCTGGTTAATTATAGTTTATTAAAGATAAAGTTGATTTGATTTTGTTTTTCTATAATACCTATTGTAGATATTGTTTGACCATTAATTAATGAAATTTTCTCTTACAATAAAAAAACCAATCACTTCTGTGTTCATTATGTATGGATACGGTTAACTTTAAGTTCATTATATATATACAACCTACCTCATATATAGTAAAACAAAATTCAAAACCAAAAATCAGATAGTAATCAACAGTTAGTCAATTTTTAAATAATCAACATAAAGAAAGATGTACTCCCTCCATTTATGTTGAGATAATGGCAAGAGTTCAATAAGACTTAGGATATTGTTATCTAAACTTAGACTTTTAGCTTATTTAGGTATCTTCATGTATTATATGTACTCTTTCGTGAATGATAATTAGGGCTAAGCTTCAAGCCTTGAATTGAATCTCTACAATTTCCTTTTGTTCTTGCTATTTAAAATCTTGACATAATTTAGAAATTAAGATAATTGTTTAGATTATTTATGATACATAAGAGAAAATATAATTATGCACGATCTAGTTAGATTCGTTTTGATGTGTATATTAAGAATAACTCCTATAAATTGTTACAAGAAGTATAATTAGGGATATCAAATTAGATATAAAATATTCATTGACAATTGTTAAAAAAATCATGAAGAACATAAAGGAAAAAGAAACTCGAGTATAAGCAAAACAAAACTTGCCACTGTCCATGTTTGCAATAATCATGTCCTCCCCTAAGCTCGCTTTCTCCCACAGTGAGTCGATTAAGTGAGAGGCATCCTTATGCTGAGTGGTTAATTCTAAGAAATCCGCAGATCGAGTGGTTGCCATATTCATGGGTCGACTTTCAAATACTGATACAACGTTAGGATGCTCTACATGAAAAGAATATACAAGTTACATACATTTCTTCCTTCGCGTTTTTTATCCTTCATACTCGTATATAATAGCTTATCACTCTCACATAGTATTGCGATCATTTGCCTCCTAGCAGGCTCCTATATGTCTTTACTTTTCTTATTGCCATATTATGTATGCCCATGTCAAATACAGTGAGTAATTCCTCTGTTTTTTTTATAAGCCAAAAAAAAGTTTCAAAATCCAGTGGTGAAAATTATACTCAATCCATCCTTTATAAGATGTTCTAAAATTTATCTCTATGTATATTTTGATTATTTTCAATACATCAATTTTTTTAATGTTTACTAACAGACAATTATATGTAGTACTAGTCAAAGTTGGCATTGACAAATAAGTCTATCAAATTGTTGCAACCAATATGCAATGAAGGAAGTATAAAAATAAGTTTAATCTTTCCGTCTCATATTGATTGATACACTTTCTATTTCCGTCTGTCCCACATTAATTAACACACTTCTGAATATAGCATGATCCCAAGTCCCAACAACTTGGTATTATTTCACTTTCTTTAGTGATATTCCAACAATTAAAGAAACACCAACTCAAAGTCTTACTTCAAAAAGTTGAGGTACTACAATCCACTAATTACAATATTTAAATACCCCCACTACCAACTACATAAAATAAAGAAGTCAAAGAAAACTTCTAAAACTATATACGGGTAGAACTATATTCTTAGTATGAAATGAAGGGAGTATGAAATTTTTTTTTTTTTTGAAGAATTGACTCTCTTCCCCATTTTCATTTAGGGTGTGTTCTATTCACCTGAAAAAGCCTAAACTTATATGAACTGAACTGATTAGACCTAATTGACCCTTATTAGAACTTATTTTTAATGTTGATCAAACCTCATTGACCAGATCTGAATTTATTGGACCTGAAACTTTTTTTTTTTAAGGTGAAGAGAACACCTCTTAAATGACATGGGCCTTATACCACATAATGATAGTTGGATTATTTCAAAATGACACATAATCACATAAAAAAATAGAATTAGTTACGAACAGGAACATGAAAAGTATGCACTGAAAGATTGATTCTATGTCTTACTTGCGAGCTCGTTGGCCTCTTCTTCATGCAAATTTGCGGAGAAGCCATTAAATATCTTATTATAGGAATATATTATCCTATCTGAAGGCTCTTCATCACTGTTCCAAGAACATTGCAGCATATGTCATATATGTGCTCATTGATCAAAACAAAATAAAATGCATATTAAATAGATGCATGAATCTTGTATATGTGCATCCCTTTCTGAAGGAGACAAAATCTTGAAACATATACCTCATTAACACAGAAGAAATCAATTCATGGTGCGTATTCGTAACACTCTCTGGATTATCTAATAAACGAGGTTCCGCATGGTGAGATCCTAAATACACTATATAATGCTGCATAAGAAAATCAATATTAATTATAAATTAACATGTTATTATCCCTAATATAGGAAGATATGACATTTTGATTAATTATCAAGTAGTTATGCAATGTCAAGTAATCTTAACATTTGACGAGAATAGATTTTGTGCATATATTAAAAGGTCATTTTAAACAAGGAACTATGCCACGCGGTGCTATTCCATGACTTCATGTAAAACACGTACACTAAAAATTTAGAAAATGTATGGTATAAGATTTGATCCCATTAATTCAAGTCAGTATATTAAATTCTTAACCACCAAACAAAATAAATATTATAATTACCCCAGACATAACCTGGGCCTAGAAAGTAAACTAGTTAGAACTTAAAAGTGGATGGAACGTCGATCTTGGAGACAAGTTGACCTAGTGAGCTAAAAATGGATATGCAAATCTCTAAGTGAGCATGAGAAAGAGGTAACATTTGCCACATCACCCTCGCTCATTGACATATCTATACTAAACTAAGATTGCTTGCTGATGAACAAAAGATAGCGTTGTTTCATAACATGCCTTAGGAGCAGCAAAACTGGGTACTTGTTGCAATGAGAAAAGAACAACTAAGAAACAATGCAAAAGCATTGATATTTGCTTGGTACAATATCTGATTCTTTTTTCCTATCTCTTTATTGTTTCTTCTCTTCTCACCCTCTACTTTTTAATGTTTGTTTAGATGGTAAGGACGTGAGTTACTTAATTCATTTAAGTTTACTTTCTCCTTATATAATGTGTTCAAATAAGAGAGTGTTTCAAAATCCTCACAAGTGGATTTCACAATTTCTAATTCTTTCCCTTTTTATCTGAACTATTCTCTCTTCTAGTTTATTATTAAAAGTGGCCCTTATTTATTTAGATCCTTATTGGACGCGAATCACATTAGTGGTGGATTTCTCTTCTCAACCATCCATCATTTGTCTAGGTCTTACTTATTAGTTGCATTTTTTATTGAACTCTTTCTTTTACATGAATATCAATTTTTGGTAATGATCCCTGATTTTAAAATATATTTTCAACACATAACATTTTAAAGGCAAAATTGGCCTCCAACACCACTGGACTATAGCTCGGGTGCACCCAACACCACCAATTATGACTAGTGGCCTAAACACCACCAACTACGAGGGTGGGGTGCGATCTGTACCACCAACTACGGGGTGGGGTGCGATGCAGCTACCATAAAAACCCACCGTCTTCGGCAACATTTAAGGCTTCCGGCCTCATTTATGGTATGGAATGCACCCCACCCCATAGTTGGTGGTGTTTAGGCTAATAGTCGTGGTTGGTGGTGTTGGGTGCACCCGAGCTATAGTTCAGGGTGTTGAGGCCAATTTTACCCATTTTTAACCATGTACTCCATATAGAAAAACAGTCTCTAGTATAATTTGAGATCTATTCACCAGGGCATAATGGGTATATAGTCCACTAGTTTAAATATTAATAGAGTAAAACATTTATTTTCCTATAATATATAGTGTCCACATACAACAATACAGATTACACTGACTTAGACAGTTGTTACATTAATATTATCTGCTTGGATGATCTATCCATTCTTTGTGGCATAGCCAAACAGGATCTGTGTTGGAACACAAGGTGACACTCAAGAAGGGGGGTTGAATTGAGTGGCTAAATCTAATTGATTTTCGCAAAAACACCCTTATGGCAGAGTGCTGTGCACTGTGTTATTCACTCGTAAAATCTCCGATATATGTTTTTGCTGAACCGAAAATGAATCAAACAATAAAACAATGAAATCAAATAATAAAACACTGGAATTTAACGTGGTTCAATCTCACCTTTGAGATCTACGTCCACACAAACTATTTTTTTATTATTTGAATCGTAAAATATCAAACTCTTGATACAATTCGATTCCCCTACTACTAACTCTAGTAGTGCTCCCCAACACTTAACCTTAAGTGTTGCTACTCTCTTATAATATAAGAATTATACAAAGAAAGATTCCTCAAAGACGTGCTTCTTATTCAAGCAAATAGAGGATCATTACAAGCTTTGTTTAGAAACCTTAACTTACTAGAACTCTGTGCCTACACTGTGCTGTGGGAGTCCGTTTTCAGCTCTCAAAATCTTATTCTCACCAAATCTGAAAACGTGTGATAGTATACTGATTTCTATCCCTTACATAACTTCATCAACTGAATAAGAATTATTTTCCAAGAAATAATTATCTTCTTGAATAGTTTTTATTCCTAAAATAAAGGGATAGGATTCTTTTCCTTTTCAAAATCCAATTTTATCTTTTATAAAAACTGATTTCCTTCTTTCCTTATAAGATAAGGATTCCTCCATATCTTATGCCAACTCTAAATCAGTTTTTAAATTAGTTTTTATCTAAACAAACTTTATAAAAATCGTTATCATTAAAAATCAGTTTTTCTCTTTTTACAAACAATCTTTTTCGAAAATCTTTTAAAGAAACGTTTTCTTTAAAATCAATTTTTTATTAAAACTCTTCTTTTTCTTTTTTTCGAAAATCTTTATCAAAATCTTGTTCTTAAAACTCATATTTTTTAAAACTCTTTTTTCCGAAAATATTTTTAAAGAAACGTTTTCTTTAAAATCAGTTTTTACAAAACTCTTTATCCGAAAATCTTTGTAAAAAATATTTTCCTTTCAAAACTAATTTTCGAAATTAAAAACTCCCCTTTTTATATTCTTTAAATATAGAAACATAAAATTAATATAATTACCTATTTTCTTAACTCTAAGAAAATAGTTAACCATCCTAATTTCATATTTCTAGTTTAGCACAAAGTTCCAATACGTTAATTACATTGCATAAATATGACTAAGAACATAACTAGACCTAAGCTTCCATATCTTCAAGTTCTTGATCTTTCATGAACATCCAATCTTGATAGCTTCCTTAGATCACAGTTACACACATACATGTTATAGCATAGAGTGTTTATCACCATCAAAATAACATTGACTTAGAGTCACAACAATCTGTCTAGCAGCTACACTAAAATTATATTGCCTATTACTATTAGTACTGTGTGTAACTGTGTACCATTATAATAAATTTATAATCAAACTAGTTCATTTCAAGCTAAAATGTTTTAGTTTTAAGTTAAAATATATCACATTGGGGTCACTTAAAACAAGCTTGAATTTTTAACCTTAAATGAGCCACTTCTATATAAGAAAAATGAACCATTTAGACAAATAGTTACCCCGGTCTGACATGTAACTTTTTACCTTTAAAAGGTCACTTTTATATAAGTGACCTATTTAGGGTAAAACAGTTATCCTGTTGTACAATAAAACTACGGTAAAATTATACTCTCTCCGTTCCTCAATAGACGTCTCATTTCTAATTTTCGCATTATTCATAAGTTTAGAAAATCTTTCAAATCTTTTTCAAATATATAAGAAAAAATATAGTTATGTGGAGTCTTGTTTGATTCTTCTCATTGTACACATTATGAAAATCAAAGTTTTATAATGTTTAGTAATATGTAATTAAAGATGTTTATAATACAAATTAAATGTGCATTGACAATCATAAAAAGGAACGTTTTAGGCCTCATTCACTTCACCCTATATTAACTGAACTGAAATTATTTTTACTGATTAAAACTACCTTTACTGACATATTGTTTCGTTGGAGTACCTGTTCAATATTTTTTTATTAGAGTGATTCTGGCTTATTTTTTATTAGTCATCTTTTTTACCTAGTGACCCTGTGAGGCTTTGGGGGTTGGGGGTGTGGAAGAAGTATAACCAAAGGAGATCTGATGAATTTGCATAAATGAAAATGACAAAAACCCATCTATAATGGAAGTTAAAAGGTAAGTGCAGACTTGATTTTCTTCTCATCCAAGGGACCCTCCAACCACTAGTGGAGCCAAGATTGTCTATTAGGATTTGGGGGGGGTTGCTCATATAGTTCTCCATGAAACAAAAGCAGTGAAAATTGAAAGATAATGCAAGTTGGGAGGTTTGAACACAAATTATGGAGTCTTGAATAATTTAAACCATCCGAATCCTAACATATTTTGTGGCAAACCAACAAAGCATATAAGCAACCTTTTAGTGAGAAAATTATCATTGAACAACACTTACATTAGACCTAAAAGTTGCCAAATTATGTGTGTTCATTACATTATTATAAAATCAAATGACATTCTGATTTTCCAAGAGAAAACACCAAATGTGGATGTTACTCTTATATCGTGATAATTATTAATTAGCTAAGGTCTACTTACAACCAAAAAACCTCACATAGTTGTGCAAAAAAACAGAGTATGCTAGTTTAAGATCAAGAAGATTAATTTGGGCCACATAATATTTACTAAAGTAGATGAACAATACAATCAATACATCAAGGGATAATCATTTCAAGAGAGACCAAGATAGAATCATAATACGAAAGAACAACCAAAGACAAATTCCCACATATTCTCTTGCTAAATGAATAAGAAAGGAAAAAAAATGCATCAAGCAACCAACTTAGTTGCTGTTCCACAATTCCAGACTCAGTCTCCCCGTTAATTATAGTACAATGAGTTTCATGTCTACTAATTACTCCCCCAACTAAAACCGAATAAAAAAACGACACTTAGATTACTTAGAAGCTTATAGTAAGTTATTTTGTTTGAATTATTTCATAAAATAATTTGCACCTAAGATGGTGAAGAAATTTATACAAAAGGAACAAAGAAAAAGATGAACATAATACCTTGCAAAGTTGATTGATAGAGAAATCCTCCGCCAAAAAAAAACGACACGAAAACCAATCGATTAAATAAACAAAAGAGAATTGAAAAATAAAGTTCCATCTATGTAAAATAAAGTTGCATCTATGCCAAAAACTACCCAAAAAAATAATGTCAGATTAGATAATACCTTTTTGAAGAGGAACAACAAAAGTTTGAGGATCACACAATTACCCTATTCGTTATATATAGAGAGGGGGTATATGCCAGTTACAAAATTATGCAATTATTGAATTTATAATTGAACTTCAATGTGCAATGAGAATTTTAACAGGATTTAGGAGTGATGAATCGTGAATTAAATTGGGATTTTTATAAAGATTAACAATTTCACTAACCTTTATGGCGTTGCTGTAACGCCCCGGAAATACATAACCTTAATCGTCAGCGGAAGCACAACTTAAGCCTGTGGGTTATGGCCCACTAATAATATAAATAGCCTAAAATGGCATATTAAACATACAAATGATCGTCTTTAAGCTATAATTATTACCCATAAAAACAAAGTATTCTAAATGTCCCAAATATACGGAGTCGCTTCAACTCAACCTTTCCGGAGCATTACTGACATGACCGATCCTGAGCTATCTTCGGAATACCTGAATAATTTCATAAAATAGGGAAAAGAGAAAACACAGAAAATAACCTAAAATGAGTTGAAAACTCAGTAACTTCACTCCAGCCCGTAAAAACGGTTTTGGTTCGTAAACATTTTCACATATAAGCATATATCGTAACACTTTAGTAATCATTAACATAGAACATTATCATTAGCCTTGAATAGTCTGCTGGCAAAGACCATTTACGTGACTTTAGTTCATTGGCAAGTACAGGTTTTGGACATATCGTAACTTTCGTAATTCGTAACATTAACATAACATCATCATATGACCCTTTTGGTCCGTATCGTTCATCGTAACATAATTCCTCCACCTGTGACTTGCCCATTTACCGGATCATTTCATGATTCCAAACCAGCAGAACCATCCACTTTTAGAATCATAACTTATCATACATCATATATTCTTAATTCAGAATCATCCATTGATCGTAAACATAATCATAAACATGACATTTCATAACATACATAAGCATCGTCACATCATAGCATATTTCATCATGCCACATACAAATCGTAACACATGATCATATCACATAATTATTATCATATACTTGTATTCACGCATTTGAATACATGTAAACCATCACATATAACACATACGGGCAATCACATAGGATGCTGGACATAAAGGTTACACATAACACATACGAGCACGCATAGATGCTGGACATGAATATTACACATAACATATATGGGCAAGCATAAGTGCTGGACATAAAGGTTACCTTAAACGCAATCCATTCTCTTCACAACTCCATCAACGCTCTTGAACTCCATAACAATCCTCCATAATTGATCTCAATAATAACCATAATAATAATCAATAACCATTCCTATTGATATTTTGATTAAGTCCATCACTAACCATTTCTAAAACGGAACTAACTAATCTCTATTCTCAAACTCTTATATGCAAACCATTTCCCCTAACCAACTCACATTTGTGATTTCACCGACAACTCTCATTTCCCATTCTAATTTATAGAAAATATATTGAACAACATAATTTATTGTAATCTGATTTCAAACTAACTTATCAATGCAGAGAATAAACCTTAATCCAATCCGTTAACTTAAGAGGAAAGATACAATCTTTAACTTTACCAAAAATAATTGATTGATCTGAAATCTTTTAATTAAAGTTCCTGATTTAATTCACCACTATATTCATCTAAAATCAGTAGGAACAAGATCAAAGGAAGGAGGGTAGAAGGTGTAGTACCTCTGCTCACTTGGAGCAGAACGAAACAGAGGCAAAGATGGAAGTGGAGCCGAGCTCCGCGAGCACGGTTTCACCGGCGCGACCGGGCAGCAGCAACGTGGCGGTGTCGCGGCGCGAAGGCGAACAAGGCCAGCGGCGGCGGCAACAACAACAAAGCAGCAACGATCGAAGAGGGAAGCGGAACAGCTCCGGTGAGCTTGGGACGCCGACGCGAAGGAAGGAGGAGAGAGAAAGCTTGGGTTTTGGGTTTTCTTCAAGAGAGAGAAATATGGAGAGGTGAGGTTTGATGGGTTGGGGTTTTCACGGGAAGAGGAGAGAAAGAGTTTTGGGGTTTCCTTGGGTGAGATATATTGTGAGAGAGAGAAGGTGAGGGGGTTTTATTTCATCCAAGTTAAACCAACATAGGGGTTAGACTAATTGTATTTCTCATTTTGGCCACATACAACTCAATTACTATAAACCCAAAATATATTTATTTTAGAAATTAACTTAACCATAATCATTTCAGAAAAATTTAGGACGTAATTAAGCTAATAAACATAATTAACTTTGTAATTATAATTAACGCTAATTAAAACGCTCTTAAAAATCGGGGTATTACATCCTACCACCCTTATAAAAAGTTTCGTCCTCGAAACTTGCAATAAGTTAATCGAGGAAACAACGAGCTAAATTCATTTAGACAAAAACCAAGATCTCAAACTTTCATGGCTTCGTTAGGAATTCAGCCTCCATTCCGCCATCATCTTTTGTAATTCTACTTCAACTCGACTCGCGAAATCCAGGAGCAAAGAAAACAAAAGGGGCAAACTTGTTGGCAATGAATTCCAACTAACTCATTCAGTGAGATCTCATTTGAAATTCAGTTGTTTTCGCAAATCATATAAGTTTTAATTAATCGAAAAACTATTAAAATTCACATAACGTCACGTACATCATAACAATCATATAATCATATAGCTTAAGACCAACTAGGTCCAGGATAAGCCACTTAAACTCCAAGAGGGCATTCATAACACTATTTCTCATATCTTAGGCTATCTTAACCCAAATAATCATCAAAATTGACCTCAACTTTCTCAACGTCTAAATTCCCAAAGGATCATACCTAGGCGATGCAAAGTCTAAGACTCCGCACTTCCGGCTAGGTTTCAGCTCTGATACCAACTCTGTAACGCCCCGGAAATACATAACCTTAATCGTCAGCGGAAGCACAACTTAAGCCTGTGGGTTATGGCCCACTAATAATATAAATAGCCTAAAATGGCATATTAAACATACAAATGATCGTCTTTAAGCTATAATTATTACCCATAAAAACAAAGTATTCTAAATGTCCCAAATATACGGAGTCGCTTCAACTCAACCTTTCCGGAGCATTACTGACATGACCGATCCTGAGCTATCTTCGGAATACCTGAATAATTTCATAAAATAGAGAAAAGAGAAAACACAGAAAATAACCTAAAATGAGTTGAAAACTCAGTAACTTCACTCCAGCCCGTAAAAACGGTTTTGGTTCGTAAACATTTTCACATATAAGCATATATCGTAACACTTTAGTAATCATTAACATAGAACATTATCATTAGCCTTGAATAGTCTGCTGGCAAAGACCATTTACGTGACTTTAGTTCATTGGCAAGTACAGGTTTTGGACATATCGTAACTTTCGTAATTCGTAACATTAACATAACATCATCATATGACCCTTTTGGTCCGTATCGTTCATCGTAACATAATTCCTCCACCTGTGACTTGCCCATTTACCGGATCATTTCATGATTCCAAACCAGCAGAACCATCCACTTTTAGAATCATAACTTATCATACATCATATATTCTTAATTCAGAATCATCCATTGATCGTAAACATAATCATAAACATGACATTTCATAACATACATAAGCATCGTCACATCATAGCATATTTCATCATGCCACATACAAATCGTAACACATGATCATATCACATAATTATTATCATATACTTGTATTCACGCATTTGAATACATGTAAACCATCACATATAACACATACGGGCAATCACATAGGATGCTGGACATAAAGGTTACACATAACACATACGAGCACGCATAGATGCTGGACATGAATATTACACATAACATATATGGGCAAGCATAAGTGCTGGACATAAAGGTTACCTTAAACGCAATCCATTCTCTTCACAACTCCATCAACGCTCTTGAACTCCATAACAATCCTCCATAATTGATCTCAATAATAACCATAATAATAATCAATAACCATTCCTATTGATATTTTGATTAAGTCCATCACTAACCATTTCTAAAACGGAACTAACTAATCTCTATTCTCAAACTCTTATATGCAAACCATTTCCCTAACCAACTCACATTTGTGATTTCACCTGACAACTCTCATTTCCCATTCTAATTTATAGAAAATATATTGAACAACATAATTTATTGTAATCTGATTTCAAACTAACTTATCAATGCAGAGAATAAACCTTAATCCAATCCGTTAACTTAAGAGGAAAGATACAATCTTTAACTTTACCAAAAATAATTGATTGATCTGAAATCTTTTAATTAAAGTTCCTGATTTAATTCACCACTATATTCATCTAAAATCAGTAGGAACAAGATCAAAGGAAGGAGGGTAGAAGGTGTAGTACCTCTGCTCACTTGGAGCAGGAACGAAACAGAGGCAAAGATGGAAGTGGAGCTGAGCTCCGGCGAGCACGGTTTCACCGGCGCGACTGGGCAGCAGCAACGTGGCAGTGTCGCGGCGCGAAGGCGAACAAGGCCAGCAGCAGCGCAGCAACAACAGCAGCAACGATCGAAGAGGGAAGCGGAACAGCTCCGGTGAGCTTGGGACGCCGACGCGAAGGAAGGAGGAGAGAGAAAGCTTGGGTTTTGGGTTTTCTTCAAGAGAGAGAAATATGGAGAGGTGAGGTTTGATGGGTTGGGGTTTTCACGGGAAGAGGAGAGAAAGAGTTTTGGGGTTTCCTTGGGTGAGATATATTGTGAGAGAGAGAAGGTGAGGGGGTTTTATTTCATCCAAGTTAAACCAACATAGGGGTTAGACTAATTGTATTTCTCATTTTGGCCACATACAACTCAATTACTATAAACCCAAAATATATTTATTTTAGAAATTAACTTAACCATAATCATTTCAGAAAAATTTAGGACGTAATTAAGCTAATAAACATAATTAACTTTGTAATTATAATTAACGCTAATTAAAACGCTCTTAAAAATCGGGGTATTACAGTTGCCATCTGAAGTCTGACCTTTGAACTCCGTCGCTTGATTCGTATTCTCGAAGAACAACAATAAGATTCGATTAGAAGCAAGAAAAATTCGCAAGCTATTAATTATGAAGTAGAAGAGTACTCTAATGTTCATGGTGGATTTTAAAAGGGGAGATGGAGCAAGGGGATGAGTTATTGTACAGAAGTAACCAATAGTGTTTATGGCTGGAAGTAGGTCTTGACTCTTGACTGCCATATTACTAATTACAACTTATCTATAATTTAATGTAAATATGAATCACTAAAAAAGGTTAGAGCAGACGGTGATTATTTGAAAATCCTTACATAAGGTCAGGGGTTCGAGCACAGGCTTTAGCATATTTATTTTTTAAATAATGACCACTTGACTTTGTTGGGTAATAGACACGTGGCAAAATACTGGTGGTAGAAGGAGGGTGCCACGTGGCGCATCGATGGTGTCACGCACACCTTTTAATATATTAGTATAGATTCCAAATAAGCAAAGAGTGAGAAAGAAGCAAATGCTCTGAAATGCTGATAATTTAAAATTCTAGCTGTGACGCACGATGACGTAGCTCTTGGCTCTAGCTCGGAAAGTAGAAGCAAATATGAGGTTGAATGATAAATGAACTTGCGGATATGCATGAATAAGTAGAACCATAGGGTCACTATCAAAATGCTGTCTTCTGAAAGATTGGAATAAAACTTTTTTGGTCCTTATTCCCAAAGTTACACCACCAGAGGAGGTTAGTCACTTACGGCCTATAAGTTTATGTAATGTTGTTTATAAATGTGCTTCAAAATGTATGGTCAATCGTATGAAGCCCCTTTTGCCAGATCTTATAGATGACTATCAAAATGCTTTTATCCGGGGAAGGCAAATGGATGATAACATCCTAATTTCTCATGAGATGATGCACATTATTAACAAACAACGTTCTGGGTCTCGACATCTAGCGGCCCTCAAACTTGACATGAATAAAGCGTATGATAGAGTAAGCTGGTTGTTTCTGCTAAAGGTCATGTCAGTGTATGGCTTTCCCCCAACATGGGTTCATCTGGTTCAACGGTTTCTTATCGTCTGCTTGTAAATGGATCTACTACGCGGGCTTTCTCTCCAAAGTGTGGATTACGTCAGGGGGACCCTCTGTCTCCTTATTTGTTTCTTTTCTGCATGGATATATTGTCAAGAATGACCTCCCTAGCAAGAGATATTCAGGCTTTTCAGGGTATTCGAATTCGTAGAGGTGGCCCTATCATTTCTCACTTATTTTTTTGCAGATGATTCATTATTTTTCTTTTAAGCCACCTCAGAAGCGTGCACTTCTATGAATAATATCATTGCCAGATTCTGCAAAATCTCAGGTCAAATGGTGAATCTACAGAAAACTTTCGTCAAGTTTAGCCCGAACATTCCAGATATGTCCCAAAAAATGTTTAAAGATATCCTAAGAATGGAGGTAAAGGCGTCTTTGGGTTTGTACATTGGGGCTCCAATTGATATTCAAGGGTCTAAATGTCACCACTTCACCCCTCTACTGGATAAAATTTCAACCAGAATCTCTCAGTGGAATCATCGGCATCTTTCTCAGCCCGCAAAGTTGATCATTATCAACTCTATTCTAATTGCTTCGATAATTCACCAGCTTGCAGTTTTTAGATTACCTACCACGATTGCTAATAAGATCGATGGATTGTTAGCACGCTTCTTCTGGAAAGATCGGAACAACAAAGGTATTCATTGGAAGCGTCGTGCGATTCTTCACCAGCCTCGTGGTATGAGGGGTTTGGGGATTCGCAGTATCGAAAATTTTAACAAGGCTCTCTTGATGAAAAAAGCTTGGCGGCTTCAGCATAATCCGCAACTTCTCATTTCCAAAATTTTTCGTCAAGCTACCCAATTATCTTCCACTCGATCTAACTACCAAAGATTATCATGGGGTTGGAAAGGAATGGTGACGGTGAAACCGGATGCTACAACAGATTAACGTTTGGAAGGTTGGTAACGGGACCCAAATTGTAGCTTCTAAAGATAAATGGGTGAACGGTAAAACTCCCATTTTTCGTGATGAAATTCCTTTATGGGAAGCTGTAGAACTTCGGGTTTCTGAGCTCATTCTCCCAGATCAGGGCGGATGGGATATCCATAAAATTCACCGTTTTTTTATACCGGAAAGTGCTCGCTTGATTAAAGAAATGGAATTACCTACGCAGTTTGACGTGCAAGATCGTCAAGTCTGGCCATTTACCAAGTCAGGTGAATACTCTACCAAATCGGGATATGCTTTTGTATCTTAACAACAAAATGAAATATCCAGCATGACAACCCAAGCGGACACGACTTTTTGTCGTTACATTTGGAGTATGAACATCATGCCAAAATGGAAACTGTTTGTTTGGAAAGTGTGGAAAAATATCATTGCCACAACATCCCATGTATTTAGACGATGAATGGGTAATACTGAACAATGCCCTATATGTCTGGAGGATGTCGAGGACTGCAATCACCTTTTCCGACAGTGTCCTCTGGCTTGCGCAGCATGGGAAAAACACAAACTCCCAAACCAGCTCCTAGCAGACTCCCCTCGTTTATCAGTACGTTATGGGAGATCTGGATTACGAGAAATAATCAAGTGTTCCGGCAACGACGTGCTACCATTGATTTTCTTCACCATCATATGGAGGAAAACATGAAACAACATATGATTTTCGTGCAGGGGTTGCAGATGAAGTTAGACCCAAAGGAAGGGCCAGTTGCCCCCCCTGGTTTCTTAATTGCAAATCTTGGGCAAGACACTAGGGGTAACCCTAAGCTAAGATATTATTGGATGGCTCCTCGGGATAAGCAGACTCGGATGTTATTAGAGCAAAGAAACGTATTATCAAAGTAGTTGTTTCTTTGCACACTCAGCTATTACAACAGAAGCCAAAGCTTGCCTTCTAGCGTTACTTTGGGCGAAAGGTACAAATCTCTCACGACTACTCCTCTATACGGATTCGCACAATCTGGTTCAGCAACTGAAGACAGAGAACTTGTTGGATATCTCCCTTCAACATACTATAACCGACATTCGAATGATAGCTCGTAGTTTCCAGTGGTGCCAGGCAATGAAGGTTAGCCGACAAGAAGTTGCCCCGGCACATGAGTTAGCAACTCGTAGTCGTAAAACTAGAATCCCTATTTCCATCTAGTTTGTACGTTTACTAGTAAGAAAAAAAAAAAAAAAAAAAAAAAAATAGAACCATAGGGAGCGATCTAATGACGCCTTAATAGAATAAGTAAAACCCATAATATATCAAAGTCAAGTTCTCCTATATCTCTTAATATAAAAACAGAATTAGTAAAACTCACATCATAGATTCATAGTATCATACCAAATGAAATTTTACTTGAAAAACCACAAATAACCAAAACGTAACTTTACTAAACCGCATAAAGTGAAGATTTACCTACAATCAGGGACAGCTAAGGCCATTTGCGCAGGGCGAGTAACTGCACAGGGCCCCCAAAATATAATGGCTCAATTCTAACAGTTGTCCGCCCAAAGTTCAAAAAAAAAAAAAAAACTAAAAACTAAATCTAATTACAACTTGTTTCTTTTCAGTTTATCGAGTGTAATGTTAGATGTAGTTGTTCTTGCCATAGCATTTGCAAAATCATCCTCTGAACAAGCAACATCTTGAAACCCTGACCAAGAACCTATCCTAGAAAAGTATAATTCGGGTTTCGTAGATAATAGGGGTTTTCCTTTCTGTTTCTCGCTCTCTCCCTCTCAGTTTAGAGGTTTTGAAATTGAATTTCTTGCAATTATTTGACGGTAAGATTCATGTTTCCACACCATCGGATGGTTGGCCTTTCTTATAATCATCTAACGGCTAATATTCATAAATTTTCTCTTTCTTTTTGGCATTTGTAATTTAAGAAATCATAATTTCCTCCTTTTGTAATTAGTGGTTAAATTATTGATATACGATGCTCTAACAATTGCACATAAGCATTTAATATAATGTTTAAGATTTTTTCACATGGTACCCCTGCGGAATTTTAAAATTCATTAGGTACCCCTATAATTTTAAATATGCACCTGTTACCCTTACTATTTAAATAAAATGTATGGAATGCCCTTAATGATCAACGGCGTCAAGTTTTCGTTAGGTTTAGAGAGTTAATTTCTTTCTCTCATCTCTTCCCCCTTTCTTTCTTTTACCCCAATTCTCCCTCTCTCTCCCCTGTTTTGGGCCACCTACCCTACACCACCACCCACCACTGGACCACCCACCATACCCCCTCCTCTTCTTCGCTGCATCCTCTCTCTCCTCTCTTGCTCCCTCTCTTTCCCTCCCTTGCTGCTGCGTGCTTAGCCGCCACTGCCACGACCCACGCTGCCACATGTCGTCCCTGCTGCAGTCTGTTCTTCTCCCACTACCCCCACACCACCACTTTCCACCTCATCTCAAGCCCATTACCACCACACTCATGCGAAAGCCATCCCAAAACCCTAGTCGGTGAAGACGAATATCCCCAGTCCCCTCGAAAAATCACCCCTCCAATTGAAAAGCCAGATCGGGCTAGTTTTTTCAGTGGGCAGAGGAATTTTTCGTGGGGAGGGGGGTGGATTTCGAGGGGTGGGGGTGGTTTTTAAGGGTATGGGGGAGGTTTTCGAGGGTGGGGGGTTTCGGCCGTTTTCCAGGGTGGGGGTGGTTCTCCGGAGGCAATGCGCCGGTAGTCGTGGGTCAGAGGGTGGTTCTTCGTGTGGCAATAGTGGCGGGGTGGAGTTGGGGTGGCACCGATATTGACCAAGGAAGGCCAAGATGGCTCGTAAAAGCCTTAAATAGTGGATTTGGGAGGCGAGAAGTTGAGTACAAGCTCAGTGGAATAGAAAAGGGTGATGATTATTGTAAATAACTTTTGACTGTGCGGGATTGCGCACATTTTCGCTAGATTGCATGAAGAGTTGCGGGACCGAGCACACCTCTATTCGTCCGTGCAATTCCGAAGATAGAATGAACAAAAGTTATGCCTCAAGAGCACGACCGAGCGAACATCCTCTCACTTGTGTGCAAGACCGTGCACGACCGAGAGGATTCCCACAGGACCGTGCGAGCGACCTGCTGTATTTCCGAATTCTCTGCGTGATTGAGCTTAATTTTCATTATACCTAGCTTATAAAACCAGATTTGAAACCTTGTTTTCATGAGCTTTTACATTAGTATCATATTCATTAGTTCACTTTTTAGGGATTTTAGAGAGGAGTTAGAGAGAGAAACTTATAGATCTCCATTGTTCTCCAAGACTCTACCTTTTCTCTATTCATTCATGTATTTATTTTCTTCTTTTATCCTTGTTTTCTATTATGATGTTTTGCTCTTCTCTAGTTTGTTTATTTATTTCTACTATGCTTGAGTAATTATTTAATCTATGGTTAAGTTGTAGGATGAATTAGTTCATGATTATACCTTTAAATTCCGAGATAAATTATTTGATTATTGTTACCTAATTGATTGTGCATATTACAATACTAGATTAGGAATAACTAGTATTTTTATGATTCATTTGTCTTGATCACAAGGGGAATTGAGTTTTGGCGAATTTGAGTATTTCAATTAATGACATGAAATTCTCTACGGGAGTAGACAAAATGGAAGTTAAAGTGCTGTTTTGATGTCTTTAATTTGCATGATTCCACGGGAATATATAGGCTTGATTGCATATTAAGGAAGCCCTAAATACTCGTGAGAGATTTATCGTATTTTATAGGATGTACCTTTCCTTGTGAACATTTAATTGATTTGTTTGTGGTAGGAATTGTTATTGTATCAATTCATGCTATTAGAGATACTTAACTCTAGAGTCTTTTATTTACATACTGATCGTTAGTATAGTTTATTTTACCATTATTGATATTAATCTCCTTAAGTCATACTATTATCTAATGGCTAATCATAGAACAACCTTCTCTATGTGAGATCGACTCTCGCTTATCCTGCTACAAAGTTTGGAGGATTAGTTAGGTTATTTATTTTTGATAGGTGCGGACATGCCAATCACACATGAAATTGTATTCCCAAGGAAATGTATAATTGTGTTTAGTTGATTATGGAAAGTTTGATTCCACTTACTTAGGAAGACCTAGATAAGTAAATTCCTCCATTTTGTGAAAAGTAGAACTTCCTATGAACTTCTAATTCCCATGTTTTTATGAATCAAACAACACCAACATGTTCTACTTTCTAGAAAATTTATATTTTACATGCCTATGGGTGTATAAAAAACTAAAACTGAAAAACATATCGAAAAACTGAAATATCGGTCTAAATGGGTGGTAACCCTACCGATAATAAAAATTTAACAATATGGTTACCGAAGCGATAAAAGTAATTGTTAAAGGGTATGATTACAGTTATTATTTTTGAGTAAACAATTAACTGAAACACCGAAATAATTTATCTCTATGTAATTATCCTGAAACATTTTCCAAACAATTACATTTATGTTACGGTTATTTCACCAAATACCCCTGACAAAAAAATTTATTCACCAAATACCCCCATTTTTTTCAAAATTCACCAGATACTCTTGACCTTTAAAAAAAATTTGAAAAAAGTGGGGGTATTTGGTGAATAAAATTTTTTGTCAGATGTATTTGGTGAAATAACCGTTTATTTTAATAATTGTTACTAAGTAACAACAATTAAAGGAAATATGTGGTTGTGTGGAAAGTTTAGTACTAATATAAACACTATAATTAGGTAATGAAGTGAATTCTTAGTGTTAGTTATGTTTTTCAATGGATTTATGATCCACTTATAACACATTTTATACTAGAGTATATACAATATTAAAATTATATGCACAAAACATAGAAAATATATATGTACATTAAGTAAAATATAATAGTATAACTTGAATAATGGTAAATGCTTAACCCCTTAGACGACGGTAATCGGTCTAAACGGTTACGGGTCACAAAAAGAGCTAACCGAAACTTTCGGTTGCCATACCAAAATATCGTTTTGGGACGATTAGCCACCCATGAACGGCCCTACACATGCCTACGTTATCCAGTCATTACTCCTTAGGTAACCTAATTATTAGCTGGGACAGGTGTAATTGTGCATTGAGAACAAACTTTTCGTTTCTTTCCTCTTATAGACGATTTCTCTTTGATTTATCTTAATCCTATAACTAGTTAAAATGATCCACACTAACAGTAAGCTATGATATTGAAGAAGTATTCCGTGAAGCGAGTTATCATAATTCAGAGCATCGATGACTGAAGTCGATAAGCGTGCATCAACAAGCCGAGCCATGGCACGTCGACGCGAAGAACATCGCGGTGAATTATAGTAGCAAGCAGCCAGCGGGGTAGGCAGTAGATTTTTTCCCCAGCGGGCAGTGACCTGGCCCAGGCAGGCGGTTCCCTAGCCCGGGGGGAGACTCGTCAGATCGGTTTTGTGACGCGGTTTTTTAGGTTTACTCGGCTTATGTTGGTGCTCTAGTATAAATATGTTTTAGCTCGTTTATTTATTGTATGACATAAGTGAGATTTATATTCATAGATCGAGAGAAAAATTCATCTACATAGAATTCTAAAGAGAGTTCTAAGAGATCAAATTGTCTCCTTATATATGATTATCTCATTAAAAGTTATAGTGCGGTGTTGCGGTAATCTCACTGTTCTTCCACGTTAATCTTGTGTCGGTTCTTTGTTCATGTATGTTGTTTTCTACATATTATACTTATGTTACTCGATTTGTTAGTGCTAGCGATACTTTTTTCTATAGCTAACCATAAAGAATCCTCTTTCCATGGAATGGATAGATAAGTGAAACCAAATACTTTGCATTGGTTATATTTATAAATTGAAGGAAATATCCTGGTAGATCCAAAAAGAATGAGAGTAGAGGGATAATTAAAAAATAACTCCAATTTATTACATATCTTCCTCTAATTAATGCAATGAATACAAAGGATAAATTGAAAATGGCGATCAAATTTAGTGCTTCTTGGCCTTGACTACAATAGGGCTTCTTACGACATGTTTAGCATCCGACCAAATCAAACTTCCAAATATGTAATCAGTAGGAAGATGATTAACATCAGCTGTGAAAACAAGTTTAAATGTAATATTCTGATCCTTGTTAGAGAACACCAAAGTCTTAGGCTCCACTACAATTGAAATCCCTTGTGGTGCTTCGATGCGTGGAATGTAAGTGCTTGGTTGCCCAACATTTTTCAGTGTTCGAGTAACAATGGCTTTGCCAGTAAACTCAGGAATTGTGATGGAAGGATAATTAAAATCTAAGATATTGAAGGAGGGAGGGCATTTATAAAAATGTTGCTTGCTAAAAGCTTCCGAGATTGTAGTGTTATGCATATGTGCACAAAGAAAATTAAGGTAATCAAAAGGATTCATGTCATAAACCAACCCAGGATCCATTGCTAGATTGGGACTCACGTGCCCTGCCCCGTATGTAAATGGTGATGCCTTAGTCACCTTATCATAATCAAGAATTGGCATCCCATTGCTGTCTAGAGGAGTTGCTGCATTATCAAAATCTCATAGTTAATTAATTTAATTGCATCACTTAACTAATACTTGTGTATCAATAAGAAGTGGTAACTATTGACGAAGACAATGTCTATATGCTTGCATGCATGCATTCTCTATTAATCTCAGATGTAGTTAAATCTGTTGGATACCCGTAGTCATGATTGCGGATTTGATAGCAAAGAGAAGTCCAATCGTGGTGCAGTTTTTTGATAAGAGTTGCGATTCCAGCTATGTGAGGTGCTTGCCATTGATGTTCCACTACCTAAAAGATATGACGAATTTGCAATTTCGGAGGATGAGCTGCGAGAATATTTACCCCAGGAGCCGTAACATCCGGGCCGTAATGTATAATGAGGAGCTAGTTAATATTAAAATAAATATAAAATTTTCCAAAATAATTGTTAAAGACTCTATAAGAAAGGTCCAAATTTCATATAATTTTATTTACGGTTATTTCACCATATACCCCCGACAAATTGAAAAATTCACCGTATACCCTCAATGTTTCAAATATTCACCATATACCCCCGAGTTTTCGAAAACGTTCACCATATACCCTTTTGCTAAGTCGTTAACTCACCGTAAGCTTTATTTACGATTTTGCCACCATTAACCACTAACCCTAAAATCCTAATATCCTAAACCTAACCCTAACCCTAATTATAACCCTAATCCTAAACCCTAACCCATCCTCCCCTCCTCTAAACCCTAACCCACTCAACCCCACCACCCCCCCTCCCCTTCACCCCACCCACCCCCTACCCCCGCCCTCCCCCTCCACTCCACTCCACCACCGCAGCCCCTCCCCACCCCCCCCCCTCCCCATCCCTCTCCATCGCCGCTGCCCGTGTCCCCACATCGCCCTCCCCCTTCCCTTTCCCCTTCCCCCGTCGATATCCCCCTTCCCCTTCCCTTCCCCTTCCCCTTCCCCATCTTCGTTCATTGTCGAAATCCCCCCACCCCCCTCTTCGTTCACTGCCGAAATCTCCTACCCCCTCTTCGTTCACCAAGTCGAAATCCCCCCACCCCTCTTTATTCACCGCCGAAATCCCCCGAAATTCGAAAACTCCCCCTCCCTCGTAGCCAAAAATTCGAAAACAAAGGGGAGGGGGTTTGGTTTTGGGCGGACGAAAAAAAGAGGAGGTCGGGTTTAGAGCAGTCTTTATCGGGTATGAAGATGGCTTTGGTGGGTGGATAAGGATGGTCAAAGGAGAGAGAAGGGTTGGATTTTTGTTCGTGGTTGGGGATTCTACCCGATTCAGCGGGGAAGGGGAGGGGAGGGCGGGAAATCGACGAGGAGGGGTGGGGCGGGAAATCGACGGGGAAGGGTAGGGGTGGGGGTGGGGAGGGTGGGAAATCGACTGGGAAGGTAGGGGTGGGGAGGGAGGGAGGGTTGATAGGGCTGCGGGCGGTTGGCGGGGAGAAGGGGTGGGGCCTGGCGAGGAGGGGTGGGGATTGGAGGGATGGCGGGGACGGTAACTTGTTAGGGTTAGGTTAATTAGGGTTAGTGTTTGGGGCTTAGGTTAATTAGACATTAGGGTTAGGGGGTTAGAGTTAGGGTTAGGGGATAATGGTGGCAAAATCGTAAATAAAACTAACAGCGAGTTAACATCCGTTAGCAAAAGGGGTACATGGTGCACAGTTTTGAAAACTCAGGGGTATATGGTGAATTACTGAAACATTGAGGGTATATGGTGAATTTTCCAATTTTTTGGGGGTATATGGTGAAAAACCGTTTTATATATAGTAGATTGACTCCATGACATATATGATCCCAGAAAATGGGTTTCCATTAGAGGTGGGCATGGGCCGGGCCAGCACGCGGGCCGGCCCGGCCCGTTGTCCGCTCCGTGGGCCGTAGGCCTGCTACGGTCAAGAAATTTTATTTCAGGCCCGCACCGGCACGAGCCCGCGGGCCGAACGCTCCTTTCCTTTGTTTTTTAGCCTAAAACTGTCAAAAATACAAAAAAAAAACATAAAACACGGGTCAGGCCCGCAGGAGGCACGAGCCCGGCCCGTGGGCCTGGGGCGGGCCGTGGACAAAACCTGAAAATTTCAAGCCCGGCCCGGCACGGCCCGCCACTCACGGGCTCGGGCTCGGTCCCGGCCCGCCATTTCCCTAAGCCCGCGGGCCGAGCCCGTGAACAGTCCCGGCCCGGCCCATGCCCAGGTCTAGTTTCCATGATAATAACGTGTTTTTTGAGTTGATTTGGCTTTATATTGCTGTATTGGGTTAGGTTATGAGATGAACCAAAATAAGGGTAGATTACGACTAAGGAGTAAGGACAATTGGTTTTTTTTAAGTAAAAGAAAGAGTAACAAAACAAAGTGTAGGCATCCTTTTTCTTTATAGAAAATGTTAAATGTTGAGTGAAAGGGATACATTATCTCAATCCTATAGTATTCTATGGTATTATAAAGTCTATGAAAGTTGAGGTTGTATAATATTTTTGAGGTGTGAGATAGGGGTGTGCATTATCAGATATCGGATCCAATCCGAATCCGAAAATTTCGGATATCCGGACTTTTCGGATCAGATCGGATCCGATATCCGACCCGAAATATCCGAAATGAATTATAGGGCTTATCATGCTGTGCAAATGCCCGTATACCTGCTGCCGTAAATTATTTGTTGCTTTGAAAGTTTGAATATGTTTACTGCCTCATTACTCATCACATATTCTTCACTCTTTTCTTTTTTTTATTTTTTTTTTTTAAAGAGAAACATGTTCTTCATTCTTCAACAGCAAGGTGATAATATATTTTTAAACAAAGTATCAAAACCATTGCTTGTCAAACCTGTAACATTCAAATTCAACCCTTTAATTCTTCAACAGCAACAGCAATTTTGAATCAAACAAACCCATTACTTCTTGAACAACAGCGAACAACAACTCATTACCCAATTTTACGAACTCCAGCGTGAAGTGAGGAGAACAGCAGAGCCGCGAACGTCGGCATGAAGAGAATAGTAAAACCGCGAACCCCAGTCTGAACGCCGTGAAGTCAGAAGTGAAGAGAAAGAGGAGGCGTGACTAGGACTGGGTCAAGACTGCATGAGATTTAGAAAATTAAAGAATCCCTAAAGCCCATTTGAATTTCATTTTTAAAAAAATTCGGATTTTCGAATTATCTTAAACTTAAAAAATCCGATCTGAAAACCCGATATTTTTTCGGATCCGATCCGAAATATCCGAAATGTAAAAATCGGATCGGATATCCGAAATTTCGAATCGGGTCGACGGATTATTTGGGTCGGATTTTTTGCACGCCCCTAGTGTGAGGACATATATTAGATAAATGACATAGGAAAAGACAACAATTGACTCATTAAAAGTAAAGGCATGTTGTCCAGAAGGCGAGTTTATATTGGGTATTTTCAGCCTTAATTGATTTAATAATATAATAATTTAGCACTTTAGACAGTTAAAAAAACAGGTCATGCAAAGTCAACAAGGCATATAAGGAGTTTTTTGACTTTTCATAGCGTGGAGTGAGTTGTGTATAATGCTCATACTTGCATTATATTTTAATTGTAATTAGGTGGCCATCGATGAGGTGCATCATAGAAGTGAAGTTGTTCTTGGGTGGATAATATTTCTAATGTCTGTGCTCAATCTTGCTTTCTTGTCCCCCCTAAAAGGAAAAGCTTTGCTTTCTTATTCAAAGAATGGAGGTAAATAAAATGGAAGAAAAGTTAAATTGTCTAAACTATTAGAATGACAAGATCAGTGTTGAGGCATGTAGTGTTTTGATGATTGTAAACAAATGATGATTATCTAACTAACATGTGTGTTTGAGATGTGCATATTACGTAACCATAGAACGAATCATGAAAGGTTAAATATATCACATCATGAAGAGTTCCAAGAAGAAATCCAATAAGTGAAGTTCTTGAGGAAGAAATCCAAAGAGAGAAGAAGTTTGATGGATGTCTTTGCTAGATTTTATGTAAGTTCCTAAGATGGAACCAAACATGAAGAGTTCCAGAAAAATGTTATAGAAGCAAGCACAAACAAAGTTCCTAGAAGAGTTCCTAGAAGGAACACAAACAGAGCAGTTCCTACTTCCTAGCTAGGTATATCCTAAGAGGAACATTGAATATGCAGTTCCTGAGTGGGAGCAGTTCCTGAAGTTTCATAGTTGAAACAAGCAGTTCCTGAGCAGGAACTATGGGTGCGAAGTTCCAGAGGTGGAGCTATCAGCATGCGGTTCCTGAGTTGGAGCAACATGGAGCATGAAGACAGGAAGTATGAGTTTATTTTCTAGGATTCATGTAAGTATGTGGAAACGTCAATGGTAAAGGAACAAGGTGCCAAAAGGAACTCATGGAACTTAGAGTCAAAAGTATTTAAGAGTCAGTAAGTTGTTGCATATTATTATCTTAATCTGTAGGATTTATTTAGAGTTTGGTTCTTAATAAATCTCTACTTGATTAATTATTTTTAGATAATATGCATTAGTTGTTTTAGGATAAGATTTAGTTTTTAAATAAAAAAGATAAGTTTTAAATAAAATCAGTTTTAATTTAGGATTCTGATTTTAATTTATTTAATTATATCTTATCAGTTTTTGGAAAATAAAAGCTAGATTTATATTACGTTCAATGAGTTTTTGAGTGCAGGAACTTGTAGACGCGAGTTCCTGTACGAATAGGAACTCATGTACTTATGTCAGGTTTATGAAAAAAGTTTTTAGTAATATATTTTTGCATAAGAAAATAAATAAAAAGTGAGTTTTGGAAAAATATCTTTTGGATTACATTTTGATAAAACGTAGCTTTTTCTCCAAGTATTTATTTTCTTTTTGTTTCCTATTTTTACTCTAACTGTTTTACTATAAACGTGACATAAGTTGTGTCCAAGAAGTTGACTGCTTCTTCTCCAAGTTTCTCCCAACTAACTGATCATGGGTTAGTGGAGAAATAAGTGGAAGTGGTGCTCAAGTTTTGAACGTACTATAAATAGAGGCTTATGTATTCTTTTTAAGTTGTCTGATTGGTGTCTTTCCATAGTGTCTGACTTATGTCATTCCATAAGGTCTGGCTTAAGGAATAAAGTTACAGTAAGAATTATATTTTCTATTCCTTGTTTTGAGTCAGTTCATGTGAGTTCAAAGTTACTACGAGTGTCGTGTTCCTTTACAGTTATTCAGTTTCTATATACTAGAGTTAATCCAAATTATCAAGCATATGTATTTGAGTTTGGGGTTAAAGGGTTTGAGTGAACTCTTGTAATGGGAACTTGGTAAAGGGTTTGAGTGAATTCTTGTATCAAGTTCGAGTTATGAACTTGGGTAAGTTCTTGTTGTTTATGCGTAGACTTGCGGTGAAGTCTATCCAAGGGGTAAAGGGTTTGAGTAAACCTGTTGTAACGAGTTGTGGGAACTCTTAAGGGGCTTAGAGTTAAGTCTAGAGTGTTAAAGTTCCTAGTGGAACTTGTAAGAGAGTTGGAGTTCTGAGTGGAACTTGCGCATGTAATAGGTTGTAACAAAGGAGGTTCCCTATTATAGTGAAGAGTTTAAATCCTGAGGAGGTCGTGGTTTTTCTTCTTGTATTGGGACAAGATGTTTCCACGTAAAAATCTCTCTTGCACTTTGAGTTCCTTATTGCTTATGTTTTAAATTCCGCATTATTTGGCAATAAGTTCCACACTACAATTCACCCCCCTCCTTTACGTGTTCCATTGAAGTATCAATCAGAATGACGCTTTAACATAAATTAGAATGACGTTTTCCAAAGTCCGGATTTTGGCATGTGCATAAAGGTCTACAGCATAGGGCCACATTTTCTAAGGGCCCAATATCGAGGTTAAGCCCAGCTAGAAAAAAATATTTCCTCCGTTCTATTTTAAATGAAACATTTGCTTTTTCACGCAACCCAACGCGCTTCTTTAATCATTAATATCTTTAGTTGTGCACACGTAAAAAATATTAAAAAAAGTTATAATTTGATAGTATGCATCGAGACGAATCTAACAAGATCCCACTTGACTATGTTTTTCTTTATATAATGGCGATAAATTGGGGTCAAAATTGATCAATGAATAGTGTCATTTCACCCAATGTTTCATTTAAAACAGAACGGAGGAAGTATGATATTTTTCTCAATTACAATGAATACTCATTTCTCTCTCTTCTATTTTAGATACCTCTTTCTCAAAGTTTTCCGAGTCACGTTTCTACTTATAATGGGGGGCCTCATTTTATTATAAGAACAGGGCCACAAGAATCTAAAAAACGGCCTTTCATTGCATATTCCTCATAGGCAAGTGGATCTTCACACTACCGAGTAAGGCTTTCTGTTTAGGGTGAGGTTTTCCTTACCATCTCCTTCCCTTCCGAAGAGTGTGACCTATAAACCTGATTGGTTATGTACCTTCGAGAGGTCAGTTTAGAATGATATTTCATCTTATCAATATGTAAAAGAAAATTGAATTTACATACTCTGGAGTATGGCGTACTACATGTGCACGTGTTAATATAATTATACATTAGCTTGACAAGGTAGTGATAAATGAAGCAAACCTTTAAAATACTAGGGCTGATTGCATTTGGCCCTCTTGACGAGAAATCGGCCATGACTGGAGCAGGCTTTATTCCCAACGAAGTTGTTGGTAGAGTAATTAATGCAGTTGGAGTCCTATCACATACATAAGCCTTAACTTTACCACCTTTTGCTAGAAGTTATGCTATTTGAGAAATAAAACACTTATTAAATAATAACTACATAAGTAATAGTCAGGTAAGCAAATACTACAATATGTGTATGCTTATATTAATCTTACATTTTGGTTCCTCCTTTCCCTTTCTCTCCTAAACCTTAGACTCCTCCATTAGTGAATTTCAAAGGGGCTTCCATCGATTTATCATGGATAGCCCCATCTTTAATTTAATATTCATTGTTGTTTAGCTTTGTTTATGTTCGTTCTTGTGTGAATAATACTTCCTCCTTTAAAGAGAGGATCGTTTCTCCCTTGAAAGAAAGGGTTTATTATCTTCTCCTTGGGAGAGAAGTTAGTTTACTCCTTTGTGTTCTAGATGAATTATCGTAATTTTGGATCGTTGATGAAGAATTATGCGGTGTCGAAGCATATTTTAGATCTACAATTACAATCAATGGTATCAGATTTAATTCTATTTCAAAACTACAACATATCGAAAGACCCTCTCGTTGAAGGTTGTATCAAACAGCGATGTGGAAGAGTGTATGCGGAATTGTTAGATCTACTTCACAACGATCGTGGTTTTGCAAATTCTGAATTTTATATGTTCAAAATTGTTATGTATTTGTTATTCCTTATTTCTATCGTAGATGTCGTATGACTCTTCTATTAATGAATTAACTTTACTTTCAAAAAAAAAAAAGGTAAGCAAATATATATATTTTGGGGGTATATATACATATATCCAAACCAATCTTGCTTATTAGAGGTGGTGGGGAACTCGCCTTGTAACTTTGAGATAACAAGTTCGAACCCAACTACCTACTTATGCTTGGGAGTAGGAATTCTCTTATATCCCCCTACTCTCACGTTAACCTGTGTAGCTGGGCTAGCTGACCTAGGAGAGGTGCTGGTCCAGTAGGGTCCTTCTTCTCACCAAGGGGTTCCCTGGTAAGATGAAGGGTCCTACCATACCGAAACCTCTCGCAGGTAACCCGGCCCAAGTTAGCAAGCAGAGACACTTTGAGAGTGGGTGGGGAGGAATGGTAAGGGGATCTCCTCTCCCAAAGTGTCCCTACTGAGGATTGAACCCCCAACCTTGAGGTTGGAAAGTTCTTTCCATACCACTAGGTCAAGCTTAGCTTGGTGTATATATATATATATATATATATATATATATATATATATATATATATATATATAATTATAACTATTATTATTTTTAGGGGCCCTCTTTCGGGAATCCTGTTTTAAGAAGAATTTTTGCTTCCACCACGATTTGAACCTTAGTCTCCTATATGGGAGATAGGAAGCCATAAATATAATTGTTGGGAGATGAGAACCACCCTTATGGTGAGAACCACTCATTTTTCTTCATTTTACGAAGATTTTAATCATTTTAATTTGTTTTTTCTCATTTTACTCATTTAACATTTTTGCTCATTTTACGTTTTTTCTCATTTTACTTTTTTATGCTCATTTTATGTTTTTTGGCAAACCCCCCCCCCACAACCTTGAAATTTTTGCTTCTACCAAGATTTGAACCTTGGTCTCTCATGTGGGAGATAGGAAGCCATACCATTGGACCCAAAGATCCTTGGTGTATATATATATACATGCGCACAAATATTAGCTTACGTTTCAAAATACATGTATGAAACTAGGGTATGAATTATGAAATTGATGTTATTACCTTGTGGAGTTGATATAAGCAAAAAGAATTTTGCTGTCATTATAGCTAAGCGTCGCAGTGGGGATCACATGTTCTTCAGTAGAAATATCATACACTTTACCTTCTTCCTTTGTTAATAACATCCCAACGCCTTCACTTTCTCTAATTAGATCGCTCTTCCTAGTTTCCTCATCACTTAGTCCATGATTGAGCGTCTTATAACATACTACAATCTTTCCCTTCACCTTCTCAGCATCTAGAGTTCCATCTTGACAATAGGAACTAGAGCCATTATTGCATATCATACAAAGAAGAAGAACAAGATTAGTAAAAGATTATATATATCATGAATTAAGCATACATGCATAGAGAGCATATGTATAAAATATGGCTTTCTTGGAAAAATTTATTTAAATGACTAAAATACATTGGTTGAGAAAAAAAGTAGAAAACTCAACTCAGTTTGATGAACTGATAAAAGCCAGAATATGGTGTCTGGTGCAGGTATATAGTTGTAGCCCTTATGTACATGATATTGGCAAACAAGAATACAAATATTGTGGTATATTGTATACCAATATAAATAATTTTTGTTAATTATATGTGGTTATATAATTTGTAACGTGTTGATATTTGATGGTGTTGTGACTTGTGAATGTCTTATTGCTAATTGCTAGCCAAGGTGTTGGTCTATTTGTTTGGGAGAAGTTCATATATCTTGTTTGTAAGAAAAATAGATGGTATCTTAGTATCAATCATTTAATTTGTCCATCCAAACGGAAAAAAAAAACTCACGCATTGTTGATGTTAGCGCCGGCAATGCGAGCATCTGTTGCAGTAATTATTGGGTAGAACTTATTTGCTGTTTCCACATAAATATCATGAGACGCGATACCCTAAATTAGTTAGATCAGATAAAAATTATTTAGCTTGTTACACATAGTAAGAACATAAGAAATATTAAATTAGTTAGTTTAGTAATGAGTACCTTGATCTTATAATTGTTACCAAGTAAGACATCACTATAAAATGCTCTATCAATGGTACTAGCAGCAACAGTTAACAACCATGGTGCTACATTTGTAACACTCCCAGGCACCGGTCCATCATTACTAGCAGCAGCGACAGTAAGGATTCCATTCTTCATTGCATGGAAGCTCGAAATCGCAATAGCGTCAACAATATAATCAGCAGCTGGTGTTCCCATAGAGAGATTAATGATGTCTACATTATCATCCATAGCAGATTCATAAGCAGCCATGATATCCGCATCTGAACCTGATGATCCAGATGGAAGTAAATTTGGCCACATAACTTTGTAAGCAACTACGCGTGCTTTTGGTGCCATTCCTTTTGCAGTCCCATTTGCGAGTCCTCCATAATTAGCTCCAGGGACAAAACTTCCTCCCGCTGTTGATAAAGTGTGCGTGCCATGCCCCATTATGTCGTCTCGAGGGCTCAATGTTTGATTGAACGTTATATTTTGTAAGGTAGCCTCCGCTGCAATGCCTTTGTGCAAAAATCTCGCGCCTATAAGCTTCCTGATCATGAGAGGCCAGAGGGTAAAATTTATCATAAACTACCTTACAAGATACGATTTTTATGAGGACCTACTAGCTAATTAATTGACGGAACAAATTTTCAAACGTTGACCATCTCTCTCTATATTTTTTTATCTTTCTTACTTTGACTTTGCACGTTTGTCAATGCACTTACTCTACCTTAAATATCTTTCATTACATATTAGGTTAAATTATAATAATTGAATATTAATAAAATACTCATTGAGACGAATCAAATAAGACCCCACATGACTATATTTTTTCTTATATATTGAGAAAAATTTAAAAGATTTTCGTTAATTGTAAATAGTGTCAAGATTTCAAGTGAGAAAGATAAAAAAATACAGAAGGAGTATATGAGTATATGACCTTTATGAGATTTTACCATATCAGTTAATTTCTAAAGAAAACTCAACTAGGAATCAAAAATAAACTAAGAAATTGATGTGAGGGAAAAGGAACATTTATTTGCTGAAATAAGAGGTAATCTGCTCGACACGACGACACGTGATGTGGTCTATATGCGAATATTGTTCAAGCTAAGCCTACAAGATTTCATTGACTGGTACATTTCTTCAACAATAAGATCCTAAGTTGTTGCAACAGAGGTAATATAAGCTAGAGTTGCACAATATTTTTGTATAAGGAGCTTCTTCACAAAGAGTGTGCTTTATTTTTAAGGTAGTTGTTGATAATTTTGCCTAATTTGATTAGTTATATACTAGGATGACATAAACTTCTGTGTTATGTATAATGGTGTCAATTCAGTTAACCAGTTCAATTCTGAACAAGTTCAGTTCTGGTTCATACCAAACAGTTTAGTTGACTTCAGTTCAGTTAATTCAGTTCGTTTTTCTTAGCTTAATTAATTCAGTTTAAACTTTTTCGGTTTCAGTTTCAATCCATACAGTTAATTCAATTTTCAGTTCAGGTAGTTTACAGTTGTCTTTTGGTTTGACCCGTACAGTTTTGGTTTAAACAGTTGACTTTTTACCTATTACTATCAGTTAAACAGTTATTTTCAGTTCGGATTCAATTAAGTGGAATTTGATATAGGTTATGTCATATGCATCTTTTTATCTCTTCATGTTTCGGGTCAAAGGCTTACCCGTTACATAAAATTTGAACTCAATTGGACTTTTGTCATATCGGTTGAACTTGTCGGAACCAACAATACCATCAAGATTCAAGAGAGGTGTCTATATTTGTCTACAAAAACGCATTTGAAAGTTGCTAAGTTTACTGTAAAATTGTTTTATCAAAGGTTCGACAGTACATTTTTCAATTTCAAATTCTTCATTATAGAATGTCTAGTCATTGTTCATTTGTATGTTGATTATAATTACGTTAGTGATACTAAATGCAATTATGTATGATAACTTTGTAATGTTACTATGTAACTTTATGTTTTCTATATATAGTTTTCCAATGTGTACATTGACTTGTAACTATTAATGATGAATTGATGATTGATGGTGATCAAGGTGATGATGATTTATAATGGTGAATGGTCATAATTTAGTGATGATGATGATGATTAAAGTCGATAAACACAAGCTAATATATAATGTGACAAAAATCAGTGTAGTTGGGTAATCATTAGACTAAACTAGATCAGTATACTATGTAGATAGATGTATTGCATTTCGAATATATATTAATGTATAGAATAGTGTATAGATCAAAGTATTGAATTTTGAATATAGATTAGTATAAACACAAGCTAATACGAAGTGATTAGTGTATAGAATAGTTAATGTGAGTGGGTAATCATTAAGCTAATCGTCTTTAAGTATAATGCGTTTTGAAACTAAAAACATATACTTAAATGATTCAGAGTACTTATTGGACTAAATGAATGTGTCAATGCCAGCCGATAAGCAAATTTAAGATAACAATACAACATTTGAGTTAATAATTTTTATGTGAAATACATTTAGAAACTAAAAACATCTAATCGAACTGAAAAAAAGTGCTATTATTTGATTAGATGAATGTTTCGGTGTTAGTCGATAAGCTAATTCAAGAAAACAATACTTTATTTAAGTTAAGCATCCAGTCGCGCTATAAATTAGTATAACGACTCTTGATATGTTATAATATTATAACAAATGACAATCATATGTTTATAACTACGGTTCATATGAGGTCTAAGTGATTATAACGAAGATACATATGTTGTACAATACTCTAATAATAAACATAACAACAGTTTATATAAATGAGTAAAGTTACTAAAGTAATTAGATTATTAGCTAATGGCTTATTGCATATATGTGTTACTCCAACAAAGTATATAATTAAACAATATACATTAAAATCAATAATGATTATTAGGGTCTATTCTATTCAACTTATTTTGTGTTATCTTATCTTATAAGATCTTATAAAATATTATCTGATCTTATCTTATCTTATCTTATCTTATCTTATCTTATAAGATAGCTTATTGAGTGTGTCTAACATCTTATTTTATTTTATCTTATCTAATCTTATCTTATAAAATCTTATATAAGTTAAAATAAGTTGAAAAGAACGGACCTTAAGTCAAATCAACTTGTGTGAACATTCAGTTACAAGTTTATCTTACTAAAATCTCAACTTCTTCGATTCTTTCTAAAATCCTAACTTGTTAAAAATCCCTAATCACCACATATAACATGCATGTTCACATATTTCTAATTTATAAACTTAGAATAATAATTTCTTAAAAATCAATAATACTAATTTAATTTTAAAAGTTTATGATTTCTATTAATTTCTAATAATACTACTAATTTATAAAGTTACTAAACTAATAATATTAGAATTATAAATTTAGAACACTCAAATCACAATAATATCAAAATATAATACTAGTTTATTTAGTAGTTTAGGCCATTGATTTTAAAAAGATGAAAATCCAACCATTGATTAAGTTAGCAATCCATATGATTGACCACTCTCAATTTTCATTGGTCAAAAAATAATATCATGGATTAGGAATTAAGACCATTGATTTGAGAAATATCAAAATCCAACCATTGAATCAAAAGTTCTCTCTAACCCTAAACCCTCCCTCTTTCCTCCCATCATCGTTCCTCATAGCCTTCCTCTTCATCAAAAATTTGGTACAGTAACTAGTTTTGATTTCTCTCTCTAAATACTCTTCCCTCTCTCTTTTATGAGTTTGAGATTATTTGCATATAATTTATTTTTGATGAATTTTTTATATTAACACTGTATCTCAGAGCAACAAGTCAATCTGGATTTTGCTTTTTTATTGTTTTACACGTTATATTGTTGCTGAATAATTGAGGATTGGAGTTCTTGAGATCTACAACTATGGCTGGAGAAGATGAAGTCGTGTCACATAACTCGACTCATCATATTTCTTCTAGAGGTAAGAATATAAGATCCTTATTTTTGTTTAGGTCTATCAATTCTGAAAATTCTTACTTATCTGAATTTAAGATAACTTAATGTCTCAAATACAATCAAATTCATGTTGTTTTAGTCTTTCTTTTTTTAAAAAAAAAATCTTAGATCTGAGTTTACACTCAATTTTAGACTAGAGAAAATTAATGGTATTATCTCCATTACAGGAAATGTTTTTACTTTGGTTCGAATTTTTTGATCTTTTACGATCTGCGAATTCCTCGAGATTTCGCACATTTTAATCTTTTGATTTTATATCTCTATTTTTGCATTAGTTCAAAAATGTTGAAAGCTCTCTTGGGTGATAATTTTTATATTCAATATATGATTGCTTAAGTTTATTTTTAAATTTACCTTTCTAATTCTCTGGTTTTTCTTTTTTCTTTGAAGATGGTGGCGGAAGAAGGCATGACTTTTATTTTGTCAGGTGTTGATCCAAGAGAAATTTAGAAGAATTTGATTGTGCTTTTTAATATGGTTCATCTGTTTGTATTCAACTTTAGCTGTAAGAGGAACATTAAGATTAGAGGTATGGCGATGGTGGTTAAGACTGTAATTTGTTCGAGTATATCTTAATACTAATATAAATTGTAATTCAATAATTGCGATGAAAGTGGGTTGTGTTATGGCAGAGATATTAACATTTAACAAGGATGAATTCCATGAATTATATTTGAAGAATCATAACATTTCTTGTGATTGTCTTGCGACAAATGATGTTTTTGATTTATCGAAATTAGTTAGATGAATTTATGAATAATCATAACTCCATAGTCCATACAACTATGTAAGTATTTTTCCTTATTGAAATACACAAAGGTCTTGTTTATTGAATTTTAACTATTGAGAATTCAACTTTTTAAATAAAAATATTAGTTGAAAATTGAAATCATGTGTTTTTATCTATGTCTAGTTATAAAGGTGTCATGTCATTGTACGCCAATAATTTAGGAACATTAAAAGAATTACGAAATTACGTGTTACATTTTGAAACAATTCAGTTTGGGACAGTTTTATTCTGTACAGTTTAATACTGTTTTATTCAGTTTGATTCAGTTCAGTTTAAAACAGTTTTATTCAGTTTTACACTGTTCAGTTAAAAACAGTTTGATTCAGTTCAGTTAAAAACAGTTTTATTCAGTTCAGTTAAAAACAATTTGAAACATTTTTTAGTTAAATTCAGTTCATTTTCAGTTCAGTTCAGTTCAGTTCAGTTTAAATCGATTTGTCGTGCAGTTAATTTCATTTTAGTTTGTTTTCGGTTGAGTTTCAGTTCAGTTAATTGCAGTTTACTTTAATCTAATTGACTTATTAGTTTTTAACTTTTCAATTATGGGTCAATTTAGTTCAGTTGGTCATCAGTTTGCAGTTTAACCATCAGCGCTAGTTATGTATGCCCCCTATGTTTTCTAAGGTTTGTCTAAGTTCGTTTCTCAAAGAAATTTCCTACTTTTGGCATATCCCTTATTTGGTAGAGGTTTGTGCTTTTTGTCGCTCTATTTTACTCCATTTCTTTGAACTTGATGCATATTTAAATTCTCAAACTTTATGTACTTTGTCTTGAAACAAACATGCATTTTATAGAAAAATGCACACGATAAAAAAAAGTTGGTACATTTAAGTCAGAGAAAATATACACATTTAATTCAGATTATGCGGAAAAAAGAATTATTTTCATTATAAAAAATTGATAGGAATAATCCCAACTATGACCATTCCCAAATTAATCCCAACTTGTATCAATCCCAGAATAATCACAACTATTACCCCACCCTTTCCTAAACAATCCCACTATAATTTTAACCTGCTAAACAAGTTAAAAATGCCACGTGTCACAATATAATTGCCCCAAACTATTTTTAATTTTCAATTCAAAAATTTGAAAAAAACTCCCAAAAATTGACAAATTGGTACTCACTTCGACCGGCTTCTCAAAATTCACAACCTTAGGAACGCTTGGTGGCGTCCATTTTTTCCAAAAAAAAAATATGTCTCGAAGTTCAAAAGTGTTGTTTTATGATAACCTTGAATCACGTGCTGAAAAAACTGACTATTGGTACTCATTTCGACCGGTTTCACTAGTAGAAAAAAGTTGATTTGCGTCTCCTGATTTACGTCGCACAACAGGTAGAACGACGCAGAAACATCATTTGCGCCGGACATTCATGGCGTGCGACGCAAATCATGATTTATTTGCGTCGGATGTGTCCCGCATTCGACGCAAAAAATTCATATGCGTCGGACCCCGATCAATGTTCGATGCAAATCATGAAAGATAACTTTAGCGTATCCAACGTTTTGCGTCGGACCTTAGTGTCCATGCGACGCAGATAGTATGAGGGTACAATGTGCGTCGGACCTTATAGCCCATGCGACGCACATACCCCGCTTCCTTTCACTTTCTTAATTAAGTCCGCTTTTTTTAAACCCTATCACGCTGGCTATGTGCGTCGGACCTTATGGGCCATGCGACGCACATAGCCCGCTTCCTTTCATTTCCTTTTAAACCCTACCATAAGCAAAGGAGATAAGCACATAGCCAGCCGTCATTAAGCCCTCCCTTCTTCTCTCTCTCCTCCTCTCTCTCTCTTTCTCTTACGTACCACGGTACCAGTTTTCAGTTTACCACCACTTCTCCTCTTTCTTCATTAACACACTTCATCAACACACTTCATCAATGCATCAACAAAAAAAAGGTCGAGAATTGAAGCCCCAAACTGAAGTTCGGATTTCCAGAAATTGAAGTCGAAAATTTCCCCAAATCGACTTCATCAAGAAAGGTCGAGAATTGAAGTTCCCCAAATTGAAGTTCGAATTTCCAAAAATTGAAGTCGAGAATTTCCCCAATTCGACTTCATCAAGAAAGGTCGAGAATGAGAAGAACGAGAAGTTCGAACAAAATAACAGGAAAATTTGGTGATTTAGATCTGTTTTTGTTTTTTTAGGTTTTATTTTTTAATTTCGTTTTTTAATTTTTTAAATTTTGTACAGATTCTGGTTCAATTTTTTGTGGTTCAATCCCTTGGTTTTTTTATTCAGATTTGATTCTTGTATTTCATTCATGTAGATCTGTTTCATATAATATGAATTTTATTGCTGGGTACATTTTTTAATTTTATTCTGTTTTGTATTTCATTCATGCTGGTGTTTTTAATTTTTTAATTTTATTCCAAGGACTCTCTCAAGGTACGCTGCGTTTAACGCTTCTCTCTCTCCTCCCTCTCTTTTTTTAGCGATTTTTCCTCTCTGTCTTTCATTTGATTCTCCATTTCTATTTTCACTCGTATTTAATCTCATTTCTATTTTCTTGATTGATTTTTTCTTTATTTTTTTCAACATTTTGTTGATTGATTATCATCGATCAGATAATTTACGTGAGTTCGATTTTTTTTTTTCCCGTAAAAATGTGGATCTGATGATGTATTAATGTCAGAACGTAGAGGATTAGATCTATATGATTATGTGAATTTTTCGTTGATCGAATTATAGATATGATGTGATTTTGTAACGTCAGTTTCGTGAACAGAAGCCAGTGAGTTATTGGATGGTTCAATATGGTGAATTGACTTTCTGTTTTTTTTTAATGAAAAATGACCAATTTGCGTCAGATGTAACGCTCAATCCGACGCAAATCCTACTTTTTTTTAATAAAAATGAATCATATGCGTCGCACATACCTCTTAATGCGACGCAAATGACATATGTAGATGTGCTTTTTTGGTGCTGGCGAGGCGTCTTCTGCGTCGGACTTTGCGTTGCATCCGACGCAAATAGCTTAAGATCTGCGTCATGTCCTTGTCCGACGTAGATCATGTCTCTCATATCTGCGTCGAGTCCTGTGTCGTCGGACCAATGTCCGACGCAAATGGTGGTCCCAGGTCCGACGTAAATCAATGATTTTGTACTAGTGTTTCTCTAAATTCGCATTCACTCTGAATTGTCTACTCTTACAAAAAAAAAGTCCTTTCAAAAGTTAAAACTGCATTTTGAGATCGTCTTGAAACATGTGCACAAAAATTGACTTATTGATTCTTGTTTCAACTGACTTCTCGAATTTTACAGGAATACACTAGTGTCCATTTTTTCAAAAAAAAAAGGTCACTTTAGAGGTCAAAAGTGTCATTTGAAATCTCATCTAAAATAAGTGCCAAGAAATTGAGGTACTGGGACTCATTTCAACTAGCTTCTTGAATTTAAGCTCATAAAGGGCACTCTATGGCGCCTGTTTTCTCAAAAGAAGTCGTTTGGAAGGTTTAAAGCGTCGTTTAAATCTGCTTCGAAACACGTGCCAAAAAATTGAAGAGTTGGTAATCATTTCGACTGGATTTTTGAAATTATCGCGTGTCTTAATGGTACTCAACATAATTGTTTTTCCCAAAAAACGTAATAAAGGTCAATAACACCATTTATGACCGCCTCGAAATATATGCCTCCGAAAGAGTGAAAGGCATATCCCACAAAAGAGAAAAAAAAAATCCAACTGAAAAAATATGAGATTAAATTTTGTAATGGAATAAAAATTTAAATTGTTTATCTACTAAAAAAAGAACGAAAAATAAAAGCAAAACGAGAAAAATTAACTTGTTTAACAGGTTATAGGTTACCTTTGGGAAGGGTGCGGTAATAGTTGGGAATTTGGGATTCACGAAAGTTTGGATTATTCTATGAAGATGGTCAATATTGGAATTATTCCTATCAAATTTTCCTTTTTATTATAAGAATCTTCTCATTTAATTAACCTTATAATATACATTCAATGTACTTCACCCTATGAATGCAATTTCCCACTAATGGGGACTAGAGGAAGTAGACGATATATTTTACCTGTTGCACTTGAATGTTGGATCGTGTTGGTTTTCACATACTCCTTTGAACTTTTTGGGAATAGGGCCAAAACCTTCATCTGAAAAGCTCTTACTTTCCGGCCAAACACCTATCACAAATTCAAGTATTGTTATTAGGATCGCATTGCCACTCATATCAAAGGTATGTCCTCTTCACCATAAAAAAAAATAAGTTTTAGCTCTAATAACATCAGATAAGTTTCAATAAGTTTTTGTAAGTTATAATTAACTTCTAATAATCGCACATAATTTTAGATGAGCGCTAATAAGTCATAATGAGTTCTAACTCCTTATTAGATAAGTTCCGATTAACAATTTCAAATATGTGCAAAATTTAAATTAATTTTAAATAAGTTCCAAAAAGTTTAGATATAGATTTAGTTTGAATAATTTCAAGATTAATAAGGTGAAGACTGAAGAGAAGTTATTCTAAGTTGGATGAGTATTTTATTTAAAAATAATAATTTCTAAAGGTAATAAATTATTTGCATATTAGAAACATGTAAACCAATCACTTTTGTCCATCTTCTCCCTAAACCTAATTCTCTCTTGCGGCCCCCCTCTTCTCTATTTTCCCCTCTTACAGTTACGGGTTGCCATGGATGTTTTCATCCATGCTAAGCCCATTTTCCTCTTTTGTTTTAAGTTTCTAGTTTTTCTCTTGTTTTGTTTAATAAGTTAGTCTATCTCTACGTAGAGTTTCTCGTACTCTGCTAGGGGAAGTTTAGTCTTCTATGTTGTGGAGGTCCCTTTCTCCTCTATAGGAGTTGTGAGTCTAAGCTTTTTGTTTGTAGGTATGGAAGATTGTTCTCATAGGTTGAATTTTAAACTTATAAAGATGAAGGTACTGGAAGCTTGGATGCGGTTAACATGGTTAGATCAAAAATATTTTTCTCCAAACTATTTCAAAATGATAGACAGTTCCATTAATAGCTGCTTAATTAAGTAAATACAATGGGTTTGGGCCACATAAGTAAAAATCAAATATTAATCGACAGTTAGTTTCAATTTTTAAATAATCAGCATAAAGAAAGATGTACTCCCTTCATTTATGTTGAGATAATGGCAAGTGTTCAATAAGTATTGATTTATTCAGAGAGAATAGAGAAGAAGAGAAAGAGATTTTATAATTGTGAATGAATTAATCACAAAGAGAACCTTACTGTCAACTTAATTTCAATATCAATCATTAATATTTTAATTCATAAAACGACTCAAATAAATCACTGAAAAGAAAATTTATATAACAAAATAAACAATGAGGAAATATTTAATTTATCTTATTTATTGTTACACGTAATGACATATAAATATAATTCTACCACATAAGAAAATACTCACGTATTACATGGGCTTTAAAAGCTAGTTTTCAAATAATTAGCATAAAGAAAGATGTACTCCCTCCATTTATGTTGAGATAATGGCAAAAGTTCAATAAGGTTTAGGATTGTTATCTAAACTTAGACTTTTAGCTTATTTAGTTTTCTTCATGTATTTTATGTACTCCTTCGTGAATGATAATTAGGGCTAAGCTTCAAGCTAGCCTTGAATTGAATCTATACAATTTCCTTTTGTTCTTGCTATTTGAAATCTTGATATAATTTAAAAATAAGGTAATCGTTTAAATTAATTTTGATACATAAGAGAAAATATAATTATGTAAGGTCTAGTTTGATTCGTTTTATTGTGTATAATTGTTAAAAATATCATGAAGAACATAAAGGAAAATAAACTCGAGTATAAGCAAAACAAAAACTTGCCACTGTCAATGTTTGCTATAATCATGTCCTCCCCTAAGCTCGCTTTCTCCCAGAGTGAGTCGATTAAGTGAGAGGCCTCCTTATGCTGAGTGGTTAATTCTAAGAAATCCGCAGATCGAGTAGTTGCCAAATCAACGAATCGGCTTTCAAATACTGATACAACGTTAGGATGCTCTGCATGAAAACAATATACAAGTTACATACAGTTTTCTTCCAACAATTAAAGAAACATTAACTCAGACTCTTACTTCAAAAAGTTGAGGTCCTACAATCCACTAATTACAATATTTAAATTTCCCACTACCAATTATAATAAAAATAATGAAGTCAAAGAAAACTTCTAAAACTATATGCCGGTCAAACTATATATATTCTTAATAACGAAGGGAATTTGAAAATTATTTTTAAGAAGACTTGACTCTTTTCCCCATTCTCATTTGGATGACATGGGCCTTGTACCACACAATGATAGTTGGATTATTTCAAAATGACACATAATCACATAAAATAGAATTAGTTACTAAAAGAAACATGAAAAGTATGCACTGAAACATTGATTCTATGTCTTACTTGCGAGCTCGTTGGCCTCTTCTTCATGCAAATTTGCGGAGAAGCCATTAAATATCTTATTATAGGAATATATTATCCTATTTGAAGGCTCATCATCACTGTTCCAAGAACATTGCAGCATATGTCATATATGTGCTCATTGATCAAAACAAAATAAAATGCAAATTAAATAGATGCATGAATCTTGTATATGTGCATCCCTTTCTGAAGGAGACAAAATCTTGAAACATATACCTCATTAACACAGAAGAAATCAATTCATGGTGCGTATTCGTAACACTCTCTGGATTATCTAATAAACGAGGTTCCGCATGATGAGATCCTAAATACACTATATAATGCTGCATAAGAAAATCAATATTAATTATAAATCAACATTTTATTATCCCAAATGTAGGAAGATATGGCATTTTGATTAATTATCAATTAGTGACGACTTCACTGTTGTATTTATCTATTTTTATGCAAGGTCAAGTAATCTAAACATTTGACATAAATAGATTTTGTGGGTATATTAAAAGGCCTTTTTAAACAAGGAATTGTGTCACGTGGTGCTATTCAACGAATTCATGTAAAACACATACACTAAAAAAAGTTAGAAAATGCATGGTATAAGATTTGATTTCATGTCTGGTGTTATCATTTTAAAGTAAAATATGAATAGATAAATATTATAATTACCCCAGGCTATAAGCCTGGGCCTAAAAACTAGTTAGAACTTAAAAGTTGATGGAACGTCGATTTTGGAAAGAAGGTGACCTAGTGGGCTAAAAATGGGTATGCAAATCTCTAGGTGAGCATGAGAAAGATGTACCATCTCCCACATCACTTTCGCTCATTGACATCTCTATAATGAACTAAGATTGCTTGCTGATGAACAAAAGATAGCGTAGTTTCATAACTTGCCTTAGGAGCAGCAAAACTAGGTACTTGTTGCAATGAGAAAAGAACAACTAAGAAACAATGCAAAAGCATTGGTATTTGCATGGTACAATATCTGATTCTTTTTTCCTATCTGTTTATTGTTTCTTCTCTTCTCACCTCTATTTTTTAAAGTTTGTTTAGATGGTAAGGACATAAGTTACTTAATTCATATAAGTGCACTTTCTCCTTATATAATGTGTTCAAATAAGAGAATGTTCTAAAATCCTCATAAGTGGATGATATATATTGCAAAGACTTTCACAATTTCTAATTCTTTCCCTTTTTTTCTATCTGAACTATTCTCTCTTCTTGTTTATTGTAAAGAGTGGCTCTTATTTATTTAGATCCTTATTGGACGCTAATCACATTAGTGGTGGATTTCTCTTCTCAACCATCTATCATTTGTCTAGGTCTTACTTATTAGTTGCATTTTTTATTGAACTCTTTCTTTTACATGAATAATATCAATATTTTTGGTAATGATCCATGATTTCAAAATATATTTTCAACATATAACATTTTAAACCATGTACTCCATATAGAAAAATATTCTCTAGTACAATTTGAGATTTATTCACCCGTGCATAATTGGTATATAGTCCACTATTATTAATACAGTAACACAATTTATTATTTTATAAAGTGTCTATATACAACATATAGATTTTACTGACTTAGACAGTTGTTACATTAATATTATCTGCTTTGATATTACGGTTATTTCACCAAATACCCCTGACAAAATAAATTATTCACCAAATACCCCCACTTTTTTCAAAATTCACCAAATACCTCCGACTTTTAAAATAATTCGCCAGATGCCCTTTTGTTGACGGACGTTAGTCCTCCGTTAGCGTTTATTTACAAGTTTGACTTTATTAGCCCTAAGTCAACCTAATTAGCACTAAGCCAAACTAATTAGGCCTAAGTCAACCTAATTAACCCACCCCCACCCCCCAACCCCACCCCCCCACCACCCCCCCTCCTAACAACCCCAGCCCCACCACCCCCTAGCCCACCCCCCCAACAACCCCCGGCCCCCACCGGCCCCCCTCCTCCCCCATAGCCGCGCCTCCCCTCCCCACCACCCCGCCAGAACCCCTCCTCCTCCCCCCCACCCTTTCGAACTCACGGGCCCCTTACCCCTTCGAACTTGTCTCTCCCCCACCCTCTTCGAACTCACGGACCCCCACCCCTTCGAACTCGGCTGCTCCCCCTCCCCCTCCCCCCTTCCCGCAAAATCGCGAATCCCGTTCCCCCACCCCTTCGAAATCGGTCACAATGTTGCGGGAAAAAAAATCCAATGGTGCCGCTTCGCCGGTGCTAGATTTTCTCGAGGGTTTTTAAGGTTGTCGGAGGAGTTTGGTCGTCGGTGTTGGGTCGTGTGCGAGGGAGGGGGATGTGGGAGGGGGTGGTGGGTCTAGTGTTGGGGGGCTTCGGGGAGGGGGTGGTAGGTTGGGGGGGGGGCTTTGGACTAGGGGGGGGGTTAGAGTTGGTTAGGGTTTTTAGGGTTAGGTTTAATTAGGGTTTTTAGGGTTAATGACTAACGGAGTTAACCGCCGTTAGTCATTAAGGGCATTTTGTGTCATTTTTTAAAAAAAATCGGGGGTATCGGGTGAATATTTTAAAAGTCGGGGGTATTTGGTGAATAAATTTTTTTGTCAGGGGTATTTGGTGAAATAACCGTTGATATTATATTAGCTCGACACAAATTTTTTTAGTTGGGCTTTGACACATTTGGATTTACCGCAATAAAGCGGTTTTTGACAAGAAAATACACTAATGGCACTTGGCAGTTGTATTGTTGTTGTTTCGGTTTGGCTTTGTTTTGGGCTTTTGCCATCTTTTGGCTTTCTACTCTTGGTTGTAATTGTACTTATGGAATAGGAAAAATAGATCAGAATACCCCCAATTTTGGCCCGTTCGCTTTTAATACCCCCAACTATGAGTTATTTTTAAATACCCCCAACTATTGTGGAGGTCTGCCAAAAATGCACCCAGATGACCTGTAACTTGTAAGCAATGTAATTTTTTTATTTTTTATTTCTCTTTTATTTTCTCTATTAGCTTTTGTAAACCAAAACTCCCACCACTCCCACACCCACCCTCCTCTCGCTCATCCCACCCCCCCACCACCCACCGCCACCTTCCCTCACCCCACTACCACCCACCGCTACCCCCTGTCGATTTCCTTCCATTTTCTCTCTCTTCTTTCTTTCCCTTCAACTTCCCCCCTCCCCAGCATAAGCCATAGCAGAAAAACAAGAGAGAGAAAAAACAGGGGAGAAAGTTCAAGAGTGTGTTCTCTACAACCTAGAAATTGTGACTTTTTGTGCAAATTTTAGGAAGTTGAATAAAAAATTCTCATGGTTTTTTTCAGCAAAATCCAACAACAATGAAGGTTGGGGAATGGGATTTTTGTTAATCTTGTTTCATCATCACCCGGATGGTAGTGGTGATGATGCCGATAATGTTCATCATTCTCCTTTCACCAAGAAAAAAGCTTCATTTTCTATCTCCTCTTCTTCTCCTTCTTTTGTTGCAAAATCTACGAATTTCTTGCTTTCTAAAACTCGAGTCTACTCTTTCAATTTGGTTTTTACCACTCTTCTTCCGTTTACTCTTTCTACCTTTGAACCCAACTTGTTCTTCACCACCACCACCATGCTCATCCATTATCTCGAAGATTTCTTACACAAAAAGAGAGTAAAAACACAAGAACACCAACAAAAGTAATTCGGTTTTTAGTTATATTTTGAGTAGCAAGTGCGTGGTTGGGGGTGTAACAAAAGATCTCAATCGTCGAATTCACGACCGTAAACTTGCTCTAGATATTGTTCGATTGCCGGAAGATTGGGATGATTTTGGTGATGATTTTGAGAGGTCGTTGGGGGTTAGGGATGAGCAGTGGGTGGTGGGGGAGGGGGTTGCGGGGTAGGGGAGATGGGGCTGGGGTGTGGGAAGGGTGGTAGTGGGGTTGTTGGGGGGTGGGGGTGGTGGGATGAGCGAGAGGAGGGTGGTGGGTGTTTTGTTTTACCAGCTTCATCCCAGGTCCATAATAGGTAAATGGTGCATTTTTGGCGGACCTCCCCAATAGTTGGGGGTATTTAAAAATAATTCATAGTTAGGGGGTATTAAAAGCGGACGGGCAAAAATTTAAGGTATTCGATCCATTTTTCCTATGGAATATGGGGCTTTAGGCCTTTATTAATCTATCTTTTTCCTTTCTTGCGTTGGAAAGAGAGAATCTATCCATTCTTTGTGGCTTCGGGGGTGGTGGGGGGAGGAGGGCTTCGGGGGTGGTGGGGATCGGGGCTGCAGGAGTGGTGGGGGGAGGGGTGGTGGTTGGATGGTTAGTGTATTAGATTAGAGGTTAGGGTTAGAGGGGATAAGATTTAGATGATTTAATTAGGATTAGAGGAGGGATTAGGGGTTAATGACTAACGGTGTTAGACTTCCATTAGTCATAAGGTTAGGTTAATATATTTTTTAAAACGTCGAGGGTATATGGTGAATTTGGAAACTCGCAAGCTTATATGGTGCTAAAAAAAATTATCAAGGGTATATGGTGAAAAAACGTTTAAAAACGATGACAGCTCTTGGCTCTAGCCCGGAGAGGTTGAATGAGAAACGAACTTGCAGATATGCATGAAAATCCACAGGGAGTGATCTAATGACGCCATAATAGAATTAGTAGAACCACATAGTCCACATAAAACGAATATGGAATAAGTAAAAACCACAAGATGTCAAAGTCAAGTTCTCCTATGTCTCATAATATCAAAATAGAACTAGTAAAACTCACATCATATCAAAATGAAATTTCACTCAATTAAAGACACCAAAGTGAAAACCGCATAAATTGAAAATTTACCTACAATAAACCTAGCTAAAGACGGTCTACATTCAAACCACATGATTTACCGAAAATGCTTCATACAAACTTTTGGCAGCTGAACCTACTACTATTCGAATAAGTTGCAAGTGTACCCGCACAGCAGTATATCCTGGCAAAGGCCGACATAATAGACTCATATTTCAGTCATATCAATTATTATCTCACAATTTTCTACTATAATAACCAAAAAAGTACAAACTAAATTCATAGGAACTGGGAACAAATAATCTCAATTTCCCATCAGCTCATAATCATATAGCTAGCTTGCCAAGTCTTGTCTACCTCTAGTACACATTGCCAATCCGGTCTCGACCAACCCCGCGTCTGTCATCCCTCCCCCTTTCCATGTAGGGATCTCTCCGGAAGTCCTTGGGTGGTGGCCCACCCCTGATGGGGGAGCGGCTTCTCTCTCTTATGTCACGATCTGCCCATCTTCCACGAGATGGAGCCGGTGGAGGCACAAGTGGAGATAATGGTCGCCTCTCATACCCTTTCCTGTCCAAAAAGCCATCTCGTCCATGGTCCCTTGGTCCCCACTCTGGTGGAGGTGGCCTCTCAAACTTGCCACGGTCCCTAAAATCCTCATCAGGATAATCCAGCCGATCCCTTCGCAGGTGATGGTCAGGAAACCTGCCTTCATGTCTTGGAGGTGGCCCACCAGGGCCAAAATCCCTCGGCCCATCTCTTGGCCAGGCACGTGGAGGTGATGATCTGTAACCATTACCAAACCTGCCAGGCGAGCGATCCATTGGTGGGCCTGGGAAACGCCGTGGCGGGGCCATTGGGGGAGGTGGGCCACCGTAACCTCTCCGGGGACTTCCAGCAGGAGCATAACGAGACCTTTTACAGTTGTTGCAGTACTCCCGCCTAGCAAAGTTCAGGTTGCCGCACCTGAAACAGCAAAAGATGCTCAAGCACCAATCGGTGAAAGGACGAAATTGCTAAGAACAGTTTCCATAAAAAATAACATTCTTGAGTAAGATGAAGCAGATCACACAAAAAACAGAACCATTCAACTGGACAAAATGACTTAGCACTTCATAACAAAAATAATGGTACAACAAATGTATGAATGTATGTGAACAATGCTTACAAACACCCCCCCAACCCCACGCCCTCCAAAAAAGAAAAGAAAACACACACAAAAATGCAAAGGAGTGGAAAAGGCAGCGGTATGTAAACCAGGTGAAGTAGAAACTGAAAACTTACGCTGGATCTGTGCAGTACCAATCGCCTTCTCTTGGCCGCACATTAGGGTTGTTCTTGTGCATTCCGTCTCCTCTGACTGCACCAGGACCATAGCCAGGACCATCAAATCCTCTTCCAAAGGGACGTCCACCCCTACCTCGAGAATGAGGGGGTGAAAAATCCCGGTAGCGACCAGGAGACCTCAAATTCTCTCTCCCACCCCCAAATCCACGATGCCGAGGTGGACCATCCATGCGATCTATGGGAGCAGGACTATATCTACGATCAACATCTCTGCGTCGCACAGGAGAACCAGAAACCGCCCGTGCTCTATACCCTGGTGAAAGTGTATGTAGGAGAACAAGAAAAACAACACTGTGATGTTGAATTTAACAACTGCTACTAATATCACGGTAAGCAGATAAATAGTCCTATAAACTAGCAGATGGATCATGATTCACAGCCCCACACATAAACTTAGTTGGAGATAGTATTACCAAACAGCCTCCCGACCAGTGGTATATCACAAGATTCTAGAGACTAGAATGACAAGGTAACAGTCCAAGTCTTCTCAAACAAGCAGCCCGAGTTAGATGTGCATGTTTATTATCCATAAACAGATCGTCAAGTTTAACCTCATACCAGTACGGAAACGTATTAATCCCAGATCTAACATGATGAGTTCACCGAACCGTTCTGAAGCAACAATACATGTTTAAAACCATATGCTAATACATTTATGTAAGCTGAACTATCTTTCTGAAGGCAAGATAGGATTCTCATCAAAGAGGTGAACCAAAGAGAGCTTTATCCCAATAACCTGTCTCCAGACATATGGGACCAATGAGAGCTAATACTAAAGAACCTAATGCTAAAAGCACAAAACCTACAACTTCCAAGCATGTGATGAGAAAGGCTGCTAAAATAGTGTAAGGCCCAAACAAAAAGCATCTTGAACTTGTGGAAGCATATTATTTCAGTGACTTCGGGCTGAGACCACCTAGTGACTGAATGAGATCTTAGACCTGAAAACTACCACTCAGTAAATGAACCACACAAAAGATACCAACCATTGGTCTTCACCTTATCTGATACTAAAACAACTTTGCCCCAAATATTTTGTTCTTGATTTGTCCACCAAGTTGATTGACTGACCTTCGAAAAATGCTGGCACAATTGCCCCTCAGCATGTATAAGGTATTCAGTCCCCCCCACAAAAGATGTTCCTCTCATGCCATGAGATAGAAAATTAGCAGTTGTTCTTGCCATAGCATTTGCAGAATCATCCTCTGAACATCTTCAATCCCAAATAGTGGATGTCACTCTTGTTAGAGCATATATAAGCCATCAATTACTCGACAAAGCAACATCTTGAAACCCCGACCAAGAACCTATCCTAGAAAAGTATTATCCGGGTTTCGTAGATTGAGACTATAATATGACGCCTGAAATATAGGATTCCCATTCTACTGGTTTGCATGAAACCTAATCTTCAGCTTACAATTAAATCAAGAGAGGTAGCCAGGGCTGTTCAGCGAAACCACAGCTTCTCCCTCTTGTGATTGCACCAGAATCCTACTACCAAAACATGTTCACACTTTAAAATTACAATGGCATAAACTGAAAGGTTTCTTGAATCTGGATAATGGGTAAGTCAGATTGATTGAAAATCACCTCAACAGCGATGCATACCCCTTCTTTGACTCAAAACTGACCACCAACTTTAACTCAAAGCTAACCATCTAGACAGTACCTCTCAAACCAATTTGGCAGCACTGAAGAATCCTAGCCATAATCTTGTCAAATTTCAGGATCAGTATGCACCTTACTTTTCATGTTTAAAACTTCTTTCCATCTCATTCCACAGCAGAGATGCCATAAACAAGCTGATGTTATACTTAAATTCCCGCCCCTCCAACCATCAATCAGAAATCAATTCCATCTTCACCTAATCCAATCAATGTAGCCATCTTGAAGTTTTTTCAGCATCCCACTAAAAGTAATATCCAAGGTGATTCCTCAAGAGGAGACCCCTTAAAATGATGGTCAAACTTCCCTCGCCTCCCACAAGATGAAAGCTTGAGTTACACTTGTAACAGACCAAAAACAGATCAAGTTTCCAAGTGATGTAAAGGCATCTTTTAAAGGGGAATTCCCACATTCACATTTACCCTTGAAAACCATAAAAAGGAAAAAAGAACCCCCAAAACCCAATCAAAACCCGCATTCACACAAAACATGCCTTCCTCAAGATCCACATTCTTGCACCAGGCGATAACTGAAGCTGTGACACGCAACAGAAAAGATTTATTCACCGTTCATCATAATACATGCAGCAGAACCACGTTCTTGAGATGAACATGCAACACATCATCTTGGACAAACAACTCAGTAGAGGAACAAAACGTACAGGAAAACAACAAAATCAGCTCATTAATAGGTTATTACCAAGATGCTTAAGCTATGAGCCAAAGCAGAAATAGATATCTATATATATAATTATATATGTATATATATACACACAATGAACGGGGATTAAGGTGATATATAAGTAATAGCGACACAACGTGCACCTTCTTCTTGGCAGTGGCCACAACAAAAGGAATCACATTAGGCACAAGTGCACAGCTAGGTAAAGCAGCACATGCAAGACAACCTCAAACTAGGTCCTCACAGTTGTTTATGTAAGGCGCTTGAGGTCCACGTTTTTGCGATTAGCTTTCAGCAAAGTAAATGCTCAAATATACATTATTCAAGAAATTCTTTGCCACACTTTCAAAGAAACATATGCCTCGACCAAGTACTACGAGTCTATGAGTCTACCTCGCAACTCTTTCCCCCTTTAAAGCTCAGCATGCATTATCTCACGACCTCCTAAAAATCTTCATAAGACCTAAAAATTCAGCAGATAACAACACTACATATACCACAACAAATCATCATCATTATTCATTGTTGAAACCGAATACACACTCGACACTAACGAAGATGACAGCTTGCAAACAACACTCATATAAACAATAACTTCATCATATCACACCAATAAGGTGAAGCAAAAACAAGCACAGATTGATCGCAAACACGAACCCTTTAACACAAAAAAAAAAAAAAAAGTTGATTTAAAGAAGATAAAACAAACAAGCACATCCTTCATAATAGAGGCATCAAGATTTCATAATACAACAATAATCCACCACAAAGTACTCTAATCTAAAAATTAAAACAATATGAATACAAATTCATACAAACCCTAATTTCATAATTCACAGATCAAAACAACACCAAATTCATCATTAAAAAGAAAACAAAACCAGATTTCGTTGAACACAACATTTCTAATCAGATTAGGTTAAAACAATATGAATACAACAAATTCATACAAACCCTAATTTCATAATTCACAGATCAAAACAACACCAAATTCATCATTAAAAAGAAAACAAAACCAGATTTCGTTGAACACAACAATTCTAATGAGATTAGGTTAAATAAATAAAAAATCGAAGAGCAAAATTAGATCTGGAAAAAAAAAGGGGGAAAACGAACCAGTATCATCAGAATAACGATCTGTGCGAGAATACGGAGGAGCGTCACGGCGAACTTCGCCGGGTTCGTAATCGCTGCCGCCGCCGCCGCCGCTGTCGGACGGACGAACGACGAGGCTGCTTAGCAGAGGTTGGTGCGGCGCCGACTCATCACGCGACCCCATTTTTCTCTCTCTTAAGACCAGATGTCTAAAATTTGTGTGTATAAATTCTGTGTATTGGATTTGGATGTTTATTGACGATATAGAAGTACTAGATACTAAACCCTAGAGATTTTACTTGATTGATCTCACAGAGTCACAGGCCTCACAAGTCGCAGGTAGTAAAAGACTAGTAAGTTGCGTAGTCAAGAGGGTACGATTATGTGGATACATTATTTATAGGGAAAGTGTTCGACGGTTTGTGTTTAAATTATTGGAGTCTTGAAAGATTTCGACGCTGTTAAAACGAAGGAAAATTTGTCATAAACCACCTTTTATAATCACTTTTTTGTGAGAAACCACCTTTTTAAAAAAAAATTGGTTAATTAGCCACCTTTTTTGTTCTTTTTTTTTTGTTGGAAGCCACCACTTGCCGAAATCCGGCGTTGACCTCGCTTTTCCGGCGTTGACCATCATTTTTTCGCCATTTTCTCGCCATTTCTTCCACTGGATGCCGGCGGATGCGAGGGGGAGGGGGCTTAGGGGTGGGAGGGTGGGGATGGTCGTGGGGGGGGTTTCCCGGCGGGTTGCGGGGGGGACGGGGTTTGCTTAGGCGGATGCGAGGAGGGAGGGGGGGATTGCGGGGGATGCGAGGAGGAGGGGGGTTGCTTGGGGAGATGCGAGGGGGAGGAGGGAGAAGGATAAAGGGGCAAAAATGGCAAAAATCTGACAAGAGGTGGCTTCCAACAAAAAAAAGAACAAAAAAGGTGGCTAATTAACCAATTTTTTTTAAAAGGTGGTTTCTCACAAAAAAGTGATCTTAAAAGGTGGTTTCTGACAAATTTTCCTAAAACAAATTGTTAATAAATATGGATGTTATCTAGCTTTAAAATTATCAATGTAAATTAGTGTTCGATTGTTTGTATCTAAATGGTTGGAGTCTTGAAAGACCCTAATCCTATTAAAAAGAATTGGTAACAAATGTGGATGTTATTTAGCTTTTAAATTATCAATGTAAATTAGTGTTCGACGGTTTGTATCTAAATTGTTGGAGTCTTGAAAGACGCTGACCGTGTTAAAAAGAATTGCTAACAGATGTGGATGTTAACTTTTAAATAATCAATGTGTAGAAGCTCATATTTATTTAGGAAAGTGTTCGACTATTTGTGTCTAAATTGTTGGGGTATTTGAATTGTTAACAAATGTGGATGTTAATTATTTAGCTTTTAAATTATCAATGTATAAAAGCTCCTACTTATTTAAGGAGAGTGTTGTGTCTAAATTGTTGGAGTCTAGAAAGACCCCGACGTTGTTAAAAAGAATTGTTAAGAAATGCCGGTGTTTTCTAATTTTTAAATTATCATTATATAAAAGGTCCTACTTATTTAAAGAAAGTGTTTGATTATTTGTGTCGAAATTGTTGGAATCTCGAAAGACCCAGACACTGTTCAAAAGAATTGTTAACGAATGTGGATATTATCTAACTTTTAAATTATCAATGTATAAAAGTTCCTACTTATTGGTACTAGTCTTCTTTGCATGCGATGCGTGCGTGGATTATTTTGGCGGTTATCATTAAATTTCATTTAAGTGTAATTTTGAACAATGTAATTTACAATCATCATTAGCTCTAATTGAATATCGTTTGGTGTAAATACAAAATATAAAAATTACTTGATGAAAAAGTTGTTTTCTTGGTATTTTTATTACTTGTTAATGGATGTTGATATTCTTATTGCATTTCAAAGTTTAGGTAAAATTAAAATTTTTGTCTTTGATTTTGTAATTGATTTGAAAACTGCTTTAGTTATTTTAATTTGTTCTTTAATCATAAATTTTTTCTTTCACTACACATATTTTTATGAAAGTTTATTTTAGCTATTTTGAACTTCTTTTGATATACATATTTTAAATTAGAAAGGACTATGATTGAGGAAAATTTCAAAATCTTAATAGGTAAGTATTTTTATTGGATGAAAGGTTAATAAGCCTTTTTAAAGGGGGACACCATAGCTCCCCACTTGGCTTATATAATAGAGATTTATATGTTGCAATTGAGTACCTCCTGTTTTAAGACTTCTATTTTGGGCTCTACTAATAAGTAATTAAGTAAAGATCATAGATATATTTTTTTTTCTTAAAATTATTGCAGGAGTTTGACTTTCCAGTAGTTGTATCTTTAGTTATACAATTGTCATAATCTATGAGTCACGTGGCACTCTTCTCTAAGGCTGTAATGCAAATATCATTTTTAGTATTTTAAAGTAAATTGTAATAGATTAGCTACATTAAGTTGTTATGTCGTGAAGCACCAGCTGCCTCCTCTCCCTTTTTTCTCTCTTCTCTCTCCTCTCCTACAAAACCCTAATTTTCAACCTAGGGGCTACCGCCACCCTTTTGGGCGGTGGTAAGCCCCTTTTCTCCTTTTGTTACTAGTTTTTTATGTTAATGTTTTTAATAAACTTCAGTCTCTCTTTAATAGAGAGTTTTTCTACCCATTTATTGGGTTATATCTACCCATATATTGGGTTTTATCTCTCTCCATGTGAGAGTTTGGAGACTTTGTTTTTGGGTTTTCGTGTAATTCAAGAGGTTGATTTGTTGATTGAAATTTGTGCGGGGTTGCAACAGATGTCTGTACTTCGCTTACAATCACTTGAATTGGATCCAGTTTTACTTCAAAACTACAAAAGATCGATAGACCCCCTTGCAGAAGGCTGCATCAGACAGCGATGTGAAAGACGAGGGTTTTCAGAAGCGTTAGATCTACTCAACGATCGTGGTTTTGTCATATTAGAATTGTATTTATTTCATTTTGATATGTATTTGTTTAGTTTTGACTTCTAGTGTAAATGTCGTATGACTTTGAATCAATGAATTAATTTTTAATTTCAAAAAAAAAAAAAAAAATTGTAATAAGGTCTTATAATTATTATATCCCATTGAAAAGACTTATAACACGAGTAGTTAGATCTCTAACACTTTTATGATGATAATAAGATACTATTACAGACTCATTCTCTTACCCCCAATCCCTTGTTGAGAGTTAAGTTATTGCTTTTATGCCCAAACTTTTAAGAGTGCGCCCTGGGTGTAACATGTTACACCATAACTTATTATGTAACATGCATAATGACATAGATTTCAACAAGAATGATATGGACGACACATACAATGACATTAATTTTATGTCAGTCTGCCATTTATTTCATGTCATTTGAGTTCTTTTTACAAAAGAAGGGGCGGTTTGTAGGTTGTTACACCATAAATTATGGTGTAACAGTTACACTCAATAATTTGTGAGCTTTCAAGGGTTTATTTTTAGGATCTTTCGCCAATTGCAGCCTTTTATAATAGCGAGTTTGTTAATTGCAGCCTATTCATTTCAAACTCTCCAATTGCAGCCTTTGAAAATCAATGTACCTTTAAGTTGCAGCCCAATTTCATTTTCAGGTAGACCTGATCAAACACCGGGCCGGGCCGCGTCAAAAAAAAAAGTGCCCATCTTGCGGGCCGGGCCCAAATCCGGGCCAAAAAATTGTGCCCAAAGCCCGGTATTTCGGGCCGGGCCGAGCGGGCTTTTGCGGGCCTAAACGGGCCGGGCCCAAATTTTAGGTTGAAAAGTGTTTTTTTGCTTGTCCAAAGCCCGCCCAAAAAAAAAAAAATTGACCGGGCCGGGCCCGGCCCGGCCCGCGGGCCCAAAAAAACTGCCCAAGCCCGCCCAAAAACCGGGCCGGGCTGGAGTTGATCAGGTATATTTTCAGGCTAAATGAGCCTGAATATGACGTCACATCTAAACCATAGTTAAGTCTAACGTTTATTTCCCTCGTATTTTTGCTTTGTTTCTTCTCTCAACCCATAACTCATTTACATTGTTTTTCTCTCTCCTCCCCTTCAATTCAGTGCCCTTGATTTGATTTGGAGTGTTGCGCATCATGACACAAGGTTAGTACAACTAAATTTATGTTTTTTGCCCAAGATTTTTTGATTCGGGATTTTTAGGGTTCTTGATTTCAAAATTTTGGGTCAAAAAATAAGGGCTTGTCGATTGAAAAAAATTAGGGCTTTTGATTTCAAAACCTAATTAAGTGCAATTGTATTCATGAATTGGTAATTATGTGGCAGGAATTACGTTTAAGAAGGGTAGAGGTTGGAGTCAAGATGGTAAGAGGTGTAATTGTGGGCTGTACATTTCAAAATTCTTGAAATGATTCTTACGCTAGATTTCTCTTGCAAAGAATTAGTATCCTTGTTATCGTTTCATGTAGAGCTCTTTGCTGGCACCACTATTTTAATTGTAAATATCATATAACTTTTTTATTTCTGCTCTTTATTTTGGTGGATGGTATACAGGTGGTATTTAGGGACTTATGAAATTTTGTTTCCCCCTTTTGTAAACTTCCACTGTGTTATAACATAACTCTGCTTTTAAAGAATGCCATTTTCTTTGGACATGCAATCTTCGTGATGTATATGAGGCGGATATTCAAGAATGTAGAAGATGCTTGTGTGGAGCTTCCTGCAAAATTTTGAGTCATTGCCAGATTATCTTAGAAATGCAAGCACAGAGAGGAGAGAGAAGAAAGGAGAGAGGAGAGAGAAAATGGTGGTCCTGGAGAGAGAGGAGAGAGAAAACGGAGGTTAGAGGAGAGAGAGAGAAGTCGAGGGTTTTGAGACAAAAAAGGATCGTTGGAGTTAACTATGGTTAACTATGACGTCATTTTTTGCCTGAAAATGAAATTGGGCTGCAACTTAAAGGTACCTTGAGTTTATAAGTCTGCAATTGGATAGTTTGAAATGAATAGGCTGCAATTAACAAACTCGCTATATAAAAGGTTGCAATTGGCGAAAAATCCTTATTTTTACATATCATGAAATTATTTATCACATCATGACATCAATTTTTCCTTTATAGACAAAAAAACACTATTGGACCATTTCCCGAGATACTGATCACTAGCTACTATCTTTAAAACTCGTATCATTCATGTGTTAAAAAAAGGATAGAAGAAAAAGTATATTGTGATGCTATTATTCTTCTAAATTTTTAGGTAGTTTATACATACTATATACTATCTATCTGCATATGTGTACATTGATAATGGTATTGGAACAAGTCCCGAAATAATTTTTAACCACTAAGGTATCGCCTTCTATGATGAGATGGGAGACATTCATATCGTTGCCAATAAGAAACCATTGCGGAGGGCGATAATTTCTCTAATCATAGTGTGTGTTTAGTAAGTGGATTTCGGGTGGCTTTTGATTTTTACACTTATAATATTATTGTAACTTAATTCTCATACTTCCTTTCAGAGGGATGAAAGGAGAGCCCCTCCTTCGAAAAAATTAAAAACATACCTCATATAAGATTCGACTATGTAACCTCAAGTTAGTATACTAAAATTCTAAACAATAAGCTATGCAACATTAGATGATATCATTTAACATAAAAGGTTAATAACCCGAGACCATCATACCAGACTATAAAACTAGTTAAGATAATATAGGGCGGTGGTGAGTATTCCAAATAAAAAAAAATCTTGCAAATCAATCCAACATACAAATAATCTTAATTCTCAAGTTAGCACAAAACGTTCTTTCCTCCATTCTCTCTCCTCACGTATGAAATTACCCGCTCTCAACCCAGATAGGAACTTCGCGTAGCTTCTCCTCTTCTTTACTCCCAACTTGGTTGGCAACTGATTGCTGCAAAATTTCATCGTCTAATCAAATCAAATTTCAAAATTCTCTTTTTCCAATTGATCATCTTATTCAATCTTCATTTTTCTGTGATAATTACTCTAAAAGGTATCAAACTTCGAATCTATCTCATCTACCTGACGAATTAATTTTTTTTTTTCTTGTTATTTTTCTTTTAGTAATTTTATTCTTATTTGTTGAAATTAGAGCTTAATGATCTAAAGTATGCAAAATTTGGAGCTTAATGATTACAAGTGTGGAAACTTTGGAGTTTAATGATCTCAATTTTGAGAAATTGAGATGATTTTGATATTTGTTTCATGTTTGATTTTGCAGCTTTCTAAAAAAGTTACGCTGTTATGAACTTTCCGACTTATAAACGCATGAATTCGAGAGAAAAATCGGAAACAATGGATGAGGAAGATAATTCGGGTATTTTGGATCATTTGATGCTCCGATTATTACTTTTATCTTTTATGTTTATTCGTTTAGCGTAATTTTTTTTGATTGAAATTCATAATTTCATGAACTATTCAAGGAGAGTGGATTGGAGTTAGCCAAATTATGTGTGATTTTATTAGGTCTCTGATTGTATGAATTTGGAAACTGGTGATGAATGTGAATTGTTGTGAGTATTAGTATATTAAATTTATATAGAGAACGTAATGCGAACAAGGAACACATTGCATTATTAGGTGAGCGCTTGGTTGGGGCGTGCTCGCGACTGAGTAATGCCACCTTCTATATAGTGAGTAATTGTTGCTCCAGTGAGTATTGCATAAGCTTGTTTTTGGGTCAATCGTGTGGAGTGGGGGATTATGTGGTGCTTGTAGCGGGTTGTATTTGCTTTTGTGAGTAACTTATGCTTGTTATGCTATTGTTATTGCTTGTGAGAACGATTTTCTTAACTTGAAGATGCATCTCTATGTTTCTCTCCCTGTCTTGGTGGAGGTTGTTTAGTTTTCGGGTTGATTTTCAGTGCATTTAATTGTATGATTGTCCAGTTTGCATTTGATTATTAAATTATCAGAGCTAAGTTAGTAATGAGTGACCTAATTTGAGCAACAAATAGCTGAGTTTTTGTGCTGTTATTAGGTTTCTTGCAGAATGATACTTGGCAAGAAAGTGGGAACCCTTCGTGGAAGCGATCATTGCCTCATGTACTTGTGGCCACATTAACTTCGTTCTTGTTTGGCTACCATATTGGGTTTGTTTCAGAACTTTTTCATTTTTGTTTATGTCCTGCGTTACACTAACGAAAAGCTAGGATAACACCTTGAATAATGTGTTGTAACAGAGTTGTAAATGAACCACTTGAAAGCATTTCTTTGGATCTTGGTTTCAAAGGCAACACGTTGGCAGAAGGTGATACATGTAAAATAGGAAGTCATGGATTATTTCTGATCTGTACTTTCTGTTTCTAAACTCTATTTGATTTGATGAAGGTCTCGTGGTGAGTACATGCCTTGGGGGTGCCTTTGTTGGATGTGCTTTTAGTGGGTCCATTGCTGATGGTTTTGGACGTCGTAGAGCTTTTCAGCTGTCTGCTCTTCCCATGATATTAGGTGCTGTTATGAGGTAGATTTTTTCCCCTCTTGTTGGCTTGTTAATTTCTTTCACTGTTCTAAGGCTATTCTTAATTTCTTTAACTGTTCTAAGGCTGTCTCTGACTTGCAATCTTACTGCACTTAGTAAGTGCTTGTGTTGGTGATAGTGATGATGCTTGCTTCCTAACCTTTAACGTGCAATTCTAGATGCCTTTGTTACTGGTCGAATCCTATTTAAAATTTGGAAGTACCAAGCATCTGTACTTCCTTATTAAAGTGATGTCTTTTGAAACTTCTTCTACAACTTTCCTGAAATTTTCAATGACAATACTTGCAGCTTCTTTAGCAGAGTTTAATAATATAAGCAAATGTATTGAGCTTTTAGGTAACATTATATGGAATTTCCATCTCGAGGGCCATGTTAATGCATCTTAATAGCTGTATTTGAATTCCATTCATTTTCATTCCCTCTTGCAGTCATTATTTTATGCAATAATAAGTGGTGATAAAATACATGAACGAACTCCATTGATTACTAGTGCAGATGCATTACCCTAGACAATCCATGTACAATTATACAGAAGTTGATTTCCATGCTTCCCATGTATGGCCTTGTTACTAAGCAAGCAAGGTTTTTGCTAGCTAAGTCGTCTGAGTTCCAAGCAATTAGAGAATTAATGATACCATGTTAAGCTGACCAGTGAAATCTTTCTTCAGTGCAATGGCGAAAACATTGCAGGGCATGCTATTGGGAAGGCTGTTAGTTGGGTTCGGAATGGGTTTGGGCTCCTCAGTTGCTGCTCTCTATGTAGCAGAGGTATGCATTCTGATCTGTATCTATATCGTGGTCCATGGTTGTCTTTTCCTTATTGATGATAGGAATCTATCTTTGGTTATGGATAAATAGATTTCTCCAGCTTTTGTGAGAGGTACCTACGGAAGCTTCATTCAGATTGCAACATGTCTTGGTCTCATGGCAGCTCTAGTTGTTGGAATTCCTTCAAAAGATATTATGGAGTGGTAAGAAGATTTCTTACACTTCACTTGCCACCTCCCCCAATAGGATTTTCCTAAATATCGTTTGAGTGCTTGATTAATGGGCATTTTTGTATATCTCACCTTTATATTCAGGTGGCGCATGTGTTTTTGGCTGTCCACCATTCCAGCTGCTACACTTGCTCTTGGAATGATATTCTGTGCTGAGAGTCCAATTTGGCTGTACAAGGTTTGCTTCATCTATTCATTTTCAAAAATATTGATCTTTGAGTACCTATATATATGTCTATGCAATATATCAATGCCTGGATGAGCAAGATCTGATTCCTCAAGTGGTGAAGCATCTGGATGTTGGTCTTTTGTGTTCTGCCAATTTGGTTTTCGAGTTGCACCCTTCTTTATGTTGCTGCAAAAGTCTGGAAAAGCCTTGTCTAATAATCAATTGCTTCCACCTGCTTAATGTCTTTAATTGATTTTTTTCTTCTTCTTTTTATTCATACTCCGAGTGAAGTACTCTGCTATAAAAATAACTGTCAAAGGTGCTCATGTGATCCCTCTGCTTCTTGTCGTCAGTCCAGAGTTACCTGGAACGTGGCATAATGTTGCTTGGTATGAACGGTCATTAGATGTACCATACACTAGTGGGTTGGTGGTGGTGGGTGGTGGAGCGGAATTGAACAATAATACCATGCCAGTCCAATTACTCAAAAGGTTTCATTATTGTGATGCTAATCTTCCTTATTAATCCCTCCATCCCAAATAAAGTGCCTAATCGGCTTTGGAATTTTATGAGAGTAGTTTCTGAATCTAAATAAATAATTTGAATTTAATGGAAGATTGGAAGAAAAGTCTATAGAAAAAGTTAGGATAGAGGGATAAACGGTTTAGAGAGATAAATGATTTAGAGAGGGAGAGAAAAGGATTTAACAATATTTATACAATTGAGTTTTACATAAAAAGGTAAGGATTTTGTGGGATGTCTTAGAATAAACTTGCAGATTTTCCTTCTAAGGTTGTTCTGGAATCAATAAGCGACTTTTTAAATTTAGTAACTTTAAAATTTGAACTTCCTCATGATGGTACCTTTAACTCAGAATTCTTAAGAGAGACTACATTTGTATGAAAGATTTGTAAAAGTGACATTAGAATTCCATTTTTTACAGTTTACCTTGATTAGATGTGGGCCATGTGGCTGCTTGTTTAGAGAAAAAGACAGTAATAACAAACTGTATGTTGGACAGAGGTATAAATCACAATTTACTGGTATACTATTCATTTTTGCAATGTGCGTGTGACTGATTCTCGACACTAGTTATTAATGAAAACCCCGTGTTTTTTTTCTATCCCCCTAAACTTTCTTTTCCCATTCTCTCCTTTTTTTAATTTACACACCTTTCATCCCCATTTTCAACGGATATAGTTTCTTCCCCATCTTAGTAAGGTTTGTATTTTTAATTTTGTTTGCAAATGGATAATATTGACCACAAGTACGGTTTTGAGACAAAACAATTTGTTTAGTGCAATGCGTAGTGGATCTTAATGGATGTGCTCGTCAGTTGTCATTGTTATCTTAATTCATTTGGTGAGGACAACTTCACGATTGCCTAGATTTATGGAATTGTGGGAGGGGGACAGGGTGACCTTATCTGAACATGATTATCTCTTAAATAGCCTTGTTCCATAAATTACAGATATTGCTATCCTTTTGGGACATGGTTGATTGATTAAGATTAAACAACTACTTCCTCCGTAACAAAATAGATGTTACACTTTAACTTTCACGCTTGTCGATGCAGTACTTTGACCATTATAACTTTAATTGTGTATTAGTAAAAATTATAAGAAGTTAATATTGTGAAAGTATACATTGAGACGAATCCAATGACATATCATATAGTAGGTTGATTAAAAAATGCATGGTCAAATGTAGTAGGTGAATGGATTAATTTTCAAAGTGTAACATCTATTTTGTTAGGGAAGTATCTTCTAAGGGAATTGTGTTCTTTGTAGTTGGAACATTTACTTGCAGTTCCCTATGTTACTTGTGGTTATGTTCCAAGGATAAGGCTTGATGTTAATTGCCTGTTCATTTAAAAAATTTAGTTGATTATTGCTTACACCTTTTACTCCTCATCACTTAGCAAGGAAGAAGCTCAGAGGCTGAGGCTGAATTTGAGAAATTGCTGGGAGGGTCGCATGTCCATTCTGCAATGATGGAATTGGAGAAATCTGATAGAGGAGACAGTGAGGGGGTGAAGCTGTTGGATTTGCTCTCCGGCCGACATTCAAGAGGTAGGTTCAGCACCACTCTGGTGCCGATGCGTTCTCAGTGGTTTGCTTACAAAAGTTTCATTTTGCCAGAGAAGCTTGTATTTACGTATTCCTTTTGCAGTTGTTTTTATTGGATCAACCCTATATGCTTTGCAGCAGCTATCTGGTATAAATGCTGTTTTTTATTTCTCATCAACTGTATTTAAAAGTGTTGGTGTACCATCAAATCGTACGAACGTGTTTATAGGAATCTCCAATTTAGCAGGTGATATTCTTTTTTAGCTAGCTTTCATGTGTGTTAGTTCAACTTTATTGGTCTCTTACTGACATTGTCTTCAGGCTCCATTATTGCAATGACGTTAATGGACAAGGTGGGAAGAAAACTTCTGCTTCTCTGGAGTTTTTTGGGCATGGTAATTTCCATTGAGCATTTCATTTGTCAACGTTCTTTCTCCCCTCCCCCATCCCCATCCTCAGCACCACCCTCTTTAAGCCCTTTGTCCTCATGAAAGCCTGATCTGCTACATGTACAGGCTGTGTCAATGGGTCTGCAAGTTGCTGGAGCAAGTACTTATATGCCGAAGGCAGTAGCATTTTACTTATCTGTTGGTGGCGTTTTATTGTGAGTATTCTTCAATGTCAACTGTTTTTCTGGATGGCTCTTCAAATTGATCCTTAACATCATTCTGTGCTTCTGTGCTTATTTTTCAACAACTATCTACTATGGAGTTGCATTTTACTTTTAGCCATCCTAGAATAGCCCTGATGATGGTATAATTAAAGTTGCAACCTCCTCAATAAAAGAAAGCTGGCTGAAGTTGGGGATAGTAATAGAACAGATGAAGATCAATGAAAGAAAGATTGCAAGGAGAAAGTACAAAATTTTGGTAACAGATAGTCCATGCAGATTAACCAACAGCACTGGAATAGAGAAGGGACATGTTGTGTGTGTAGTGAATGATTCCTGCAGCCAACATCTTTCTGATCATGCACTCATTTTGATCTTTTTTGAATTGGGGGTAATGATAAGGTCTTACACTATCATCAGTGTGACACCCCCTTGATGTCTTTCTAATCTAATTCTTTATTACTTATCGGAAAAACAAAGGTCTCACACTAATCTGGTCACTACCTGTTTTAAGGACAATGAAGGGCTCTTGACCTCCGCAGGGTGGAAACTCCACATGCTTGTTGAATACTTGTGTGAGCTGTTGACTTGAAGGGTGCTATGCAGGTATGGAGGAGCTTCTTGTTCAATGTTGCTGGCTTGCTCCTCTCCTTTGCCATCTAACTGGTTCAATTCAAACATAATTCCACCTCCTTCCTTCTGTAAGGTTCTCAGCATGGTTTTAAGGGATATCTTGGTCATACCCAGAACTGAATCGCCTTGGAGTTTAACCGGAACACCTCCCACTTGAAATTCTGTGGTCTGCTACTTCCAGTTGGTGGTCACAGGGTCAAGTTGTTCTGGCCAATGTACACCTAGTATCACATTTGAATTACCAAGTGTGAGAGGAAGGAAATCATTATAAATTTTTACCTGTTAAAGTTGCAGTTATACCCCCTTGCACTCTCCAAAGCCTCACACTGCCTTGCCATTACCATCTGACACCTCAAACCACAATGCCGTTCTATTGGGATTTTTAATTGCTTCACAATATCTAGGGATATGACATTATGAGTCACTTCCCGGATCAATCATTACTACCATCTCTGGTCCTCCCATTCTCCCCCATCTTCATGGTTTTTGGGTGGTTAACCTGACCACCATATCAAGGGAGATATCTGTTGACATCAAATTTAGGAATTCTTCTTGTCCAGGCTCACTAGGGTTTTCTTTCCAGCTCTCTCGCTTCTTCTCCTCGAGCTAACAAAATGTTATGCTCCCATCTGCATCAGTGATTGCCAATTCTCTATTGTCCGTTGCACTCTTAAAACATAATTCCTTTCCTTCTCTCTCTTCTGTTGCTTTTAGAAAACCTTCCAATCTCACCTAGTTTTTTAGCTATGGGGATTTCTGAGGAAAGCTTGTTGGATTAGTCTAAAAGAGCTAGGATTGTAATGTTTGGAAATCTGAGAGAAAAACTTCTTTGGTTGAATTTAGCCCAAATGAGCTTGGGGTTTGTACTTTATACGGTTTGGGCCAAGGCTGGTGGGGTTAGGGGGGGCTTGATTGCAAGTGAACTAAGATAAAAAAACAGTGTTTGGTGTTCAGTCCTTTCTTATTGTATATAGATGTTTTATCATTACATATGCATCAAATTGTCTCCATACTTTGCTCTATACCAGCAAGGACTGGAGTTTAGGCACAATCACACAAAGGTTTAAAAATGTTCACTGTATTTGACTCACTAAATAAATTTTGAAATTGATCAGAGATAACATGCCTGAGTTTGCTCAACTTATGCAGATATGTTTTTACATTTGCTGTGGGTGCTGGACCTGTTCCGGGACTGCTCCTCCCCGAAATATTTCCAAGCCGGATTAGAGCAAAAGCAATAGCTTTCTGTATGTCAGTCCATTGGGTAGGGGTTCTGAAAATTTCTTTTTTCTGTAGTAATAATGTATGCCATCCATGTGGTGTTTAGCTTAGGTTAATTTCTTTGCCTTTCTTACAGGTCTTTAACTTCTTAGTGGGCTTGCTGTTCCTGCGTCTACTTGAGAAACTTGGACCGCAGTTCCTCTATACTGCCTTCAGCAGTTTCTGCTTAATAGCTGTTGTGTTCGTTAAGAAGAACGTGATAGAGACCAAAGGAAGAACACTGCAGGAGATTGAGATTGCTCTTCTTCCTGATGAATAGAGCAGGTTTTTGTCTGTCTTAGATTTTTTTGGTGCTCAGAATATAATCATGTTCTTAATTATATTTACGTGACTATTTTCTTAAGGTGCTTTTTTAACGATAACAGTTGTAGCAAATCTTGGCACTTCCATACCGAAGATTTAAGAATCAAGCTAGTGTAAGCCACACATGAGACGGGAAGATAAGTAGTAGGAAGGATGCTGCTTTCAAGAACTGCTGCTCATTTCCATCTGGTTTCTAGAATCTTAAACTTAGGTATAGTAGGCAGCAGTTGTATGCGGAACATGTACTATATGATATGAGCTGTGGCCTGTGGTTATACAAGCTAGTGCTTGTATATGCATATATGAGCTAAATAGCTAATATTCGTTTGTATTTACGGATATTACTGTCTATATTTTGTATATTTGGCAGGGGAACATGGATGGATGGTTATCACCAATCACCAGTTCCCTTGAATACGAATTTGGAACTTGGGATTTCTGTGATGTTTGATGTTGTTTTATTCTGGAATTAGCCAACAACAACAATTTTGATAAACCGTACCAAATGATACCGATACTAGCAAAACGTTTCAATCCGTCTTGCGTGGACTCGGTTCACATTAAAAATAGTGTGGACCAGGCCTAGACACGTGCCCCACTATAAACTAGTCACTTCCGCTTTCTAAAATCCGCGCGATTTTCTCTCTTCAATAAGATTCTCTCGCCCTAAAATTTTAACAAAAATAGTTGTTCAGAACAAACATACACTATATCATTTTAATATACACTATATCATGTCAACATATACTATCATGTCAAACACTATAACGATCGATTATGATAATTTTGTGTAATATACAAATGAACTACACTATATCATTTCAAAATACACTATATAATGTCAAAACACACTATATCATGCAACTCTATCATGTCAAAAAACACAGCAAAACACTATCATATCAAAATACACTATATCATTTCAAAATACACTATATCATGTCAATATACACTATATCATGTCAATATACACTATAACATGCAACACTATCATGCCAAAAAAACTCAGCAAAACACTATCATTTTAAAATACACTATATCATTTTAAAATACACTGTATTATTTCAAAAATACACTATCAGGAGAGAGAAGTTATCAGAGGAGAGAAAATAGCGAAGACTGAACGCGATAAAAACGGAAAGTTGTAATCATTAAAACTCACGTGAGATGGATAAGGTGCACACTAAGTTAGTGTGCACTGGGTTCATCTTAGTTTTTTTAAAACGTTTTGGTGTTCTAAGTGTCGCAACTAATCTGATTAATTTTGGCAATAGTTGTCTGAAGTCTGAACAGACATAACCGATCAATTTGCTCCATTTAGCCCTGCTGTAAAAAGTGCTGGTATCACATGGATACTGTAGACTTTTTTGCCACTTTGTTGTCAATGTTAAAGTGTTCCTTTTAATCCTTTGTATATATTGTGTGTTTTTTGTGAAAAAAAAAAACAAGTTTCTATACTAAATTTGGTATTGACTGTAAAATCACAAGGAGAACATGAACTATGAGGTTCAAAATCAAATTGAGTAGACTTTGTGTGTGAATTGGTTTTGGTTGTAACAAATAACAATGACATCAATAAAGGAAGCAGAGATTTGATTGATAAAACCATGTAGAAATGATAATACCAATTTTGTGGACAACCAGAGAAACAAAGTAATCAATAAAGAATAGTAATTCCAATTTAGATTATAAACTTAGAGAGGAAGCTAAATTTATTGAGTGCTATTGAGTGCAATTAGTGGAAAATGTGAAAAATTATAGCTGAAAGTAAACCAAGGGGAGTGTCCTTGACATAAAAATAATGTCATTTGATATTTTTTTACTTTCTTACCGATGCAACTCAATCCTACACTCTTCATTAATCCAAGGTAGGATGGACATTCTGACGAAAAGCTTATGTTTTATTAGTTTTTAGCACATACATTAGTTTATTTGTTACATTTCAAAGTGTAAATCATCAAATGATGATGTCTTACAAGTTGAAAAGAATCTCATCAGTAACCAGAATATGATAATCCATTGTTCATACAAGTCTTATAAGATAAGGATTCCTAATCTCCTAGTCCTACCTCAATTAGGTCTAATTGATGTAAGACAAATAATAATAATAATAATAATAATAATAATAACAACAAATCAAAAACCTAACCTTTACTTTACTCTTTTTTTTTTTTCAAAATTAAAAAAAGGGGAGAAAAAAAAAGAAAAAAAAAAGAGGGAATAGAAAACAAAAACTAGTGAGAAGTTGAGAAGAACCCAATCACACCTCCTCTTCTAACTTTCTCAGTCTTCCTTCCCCTTGTCTTCTCCATCATCATTTCTCCTCAAAAAAACAAAAAAACAAAAAAAAAAAACCTCCATTACCAAAAAAAAAAAAAAAAAAAAAAATGGATTCACCAACATCTTCAAAAAGCTGGAGCATCTATGGAAGAAAAGAAATAACCACAAAATACGAAATCCAAGAAAGAATTGGGTCAGGCGCATACTCAGACGTTTACCGTGCACAACGAAGATCAGACGGTTATACTGTCGCCTTAAAAGAGATCCATGATTATCAAAGTTCTTTTCGTGAGATTGAAGCTCTTCAAACTCTTCAAAATTGCCCTAACATCGTCGTTTTACACGAGTTTTTCTGGCGAGAAGATGAAGATGCTGTGCTTGTTTTGGAGTATTTAAGGACTGATTTAGCTTCTTTGATAATGGAAGCTAAAAAGAATAACAACAACAATGATTTTCTCTCTCCTCCTCAGATTAAGCGATGGATTGTCCAGATTTTACATGGACTTGATGCTTGTCATCGGAATTCTATTGTTCATCGTGATCTTAAGCCGTCTAATCTCTTGATTTCGGATAATGGTGTACTCAAATTGGCTGATTTCGGACAGGTATAATTCCTTCTTTTGTTATCAATGTTTTCGATCGGTTTCTGAGATTTTGGTGGCCTAATGTTTTGGATTAGCTTTAATCTGAATACGATCTCGAGTTTTATAGTATGTGATATTAGTGAATGTGAATAATGTTGAAGTATGAACTATGTTATAATGGTTATAGGTGAAGTTGAGTTGTAATTTGTATATAAAGAGTTTGATTTTTTTTTTTTTTACCATAACCACACAATAAAAAGTCGAGTTTTTTCAAATAACCACCTTATAGATACTTTTATTTAAATAACCATCTAGTCAATTTTACATGGAATATTCCATTTTTTGTCATGGAATCCGTCGATTGGTGGTAATATAAAACAAAAAGATTCATATAACGATTTAATAAAAAGTGTTTATCAGGTGGTTATTTTGAAAAATTCGACTTTTAAGGTGGTTAAAATCAAATAATCCCAAAGAGTTTTCAGTTTGGTTCTAAGCGTAATATATTTTTGCACACATTCTATGAATATCTAAGTGTAATATTTCAACAACCTAAAATATGTGCTGATGATTTTGATCAGCCGAGCTTGGACTTAACTATTTGCTTCACATGATCTTGGATTGTAACATGAAAGTTGCTGTTCGTAACTGTTGCTTTCAGGCAAGGATTCTCCTGGAGCCAGGGTTCGTTGCATCTGTGGAGGACTTGCAACACGACGAGCGAAGTGTTACTGCTCAAGGTCAGTCATCTACACAGCAGCCTGAAGTTATCATCAATGACTTGAGTGAACAGGCTTGTGTAAATCAAGAGCAAGTTGAATTAAGCAAAGAAGAATTTTTTAGAGACTTAGTTGAGCGAAAGGCTAAAGCTGCTGCTACTGCGGATGACACAGATAAGGATTCGAATGTCCCTGATGGAGATACTTCATGTCTTGCTACTTGCACTATGAGTGAGGTAGAAGATGATCTCCTCAAGGGTTCATATACATATGAACCCGATGAAGGTGGGGAGGACAACTATGGTCCTCTAACTTCGTGTGTTGGAACTCGCTGGTTTAGAGCCCCTGAGTTGCTCTATGGTTCAACCAACTATGGAGTGGAGGTTGACCTCTGGTCATTAGGGTGCATTTTCTACGAGCTTTTCAGCTTAGAGCCCCTCTTTCCTGGAACCTCGGATATTGATCAGCTCAGTAGAATTTTTAATGTCTTAGGCAACCTAACGGAGGAGAACTTTCCTGGCTGTTCGAATCTCCCTGATTATAATATGATTTCGTTTTGTAATATAGAGAAACCCATTGGGTTAGAATCACGCCTGCCAAACCGTTCACCTGATGAAATCCTCATAGTTCTGAAGCTCCTGTGCTTCGATCCTGCAAGTAGAGCTACTGCAATGGAGCTGTTACATGACAAGTACCTCACGGAGGATCCTTTGCCAGTTCCAATTTCTGAGCTGAGAGTTCCATTGTCCAGATGTGCCCCTGATGAGGATTCTCCTGGTAATTGGTATGATTACAGGGAAACAGGTTCGGACTCAGATTTTGATGAATATGGTAGCGTGAATGTGACAAAAACCGACACTGGTTTCTCAGTTCGCTTCGACTGAGAAGAATGTCAGATCACAGGACCATGTATCAATCGATACATGCTCTTCAATTTTGATTTCATTAGTGGCTACTGGTTACCTGTATGATTCTTTGGAATGCCATGCTGAAAATGTTGGGGTGTTATGCCGGCTATAGGCATTAAAGCCTATGGAGCATGTTATCTTCTTAGTTGAGAGACAATGGCCAGTTTTCATGATAGCATTCTTATATGCTTTTCCTCTACTCACTCGTGTAGTCGTGTGCTCTAAACTATTTTTACCTCACCATTTTATTTCTAAGTTGATGCACAATAAAATAAACAAAAGTGCAGCCTGAAACTTACAAGAAGTTGTATTTGGCAAAGAGATACACTTGCGGCCTGTTTAGTAGTTGGTTATAAACGGTGGCAATGGGAATGAATTTGTGTGTAAATTTGTGAAGAATATCATTGTCCATTCCCATGGTAATGCTAATTTATCCTAAAGTGTCTACTTTTCTTCTTGAATTTTCATTCCCATCCAATACCACCTTGATGAGTGGTAATGAAAATTGCTTCCCCTTGGAGACAAAAACACAAGTTTAGGGGTGAGATTGCTTGCCCATAGAGAAAAAATGCCTCCTCATGGAGATTTATAAGGGTGCCTCCCATTATACTTAAAATTCATTCCCATTATCGCAATTTATTGACGACTACCAAACGGGCCGTTGAGGTCATAGAATCAAAATCCCATTAGTCTTGTAGGATCTTTTATTTTACCATATATTTTTTTTTAAAAAGAAAAACTTACATCTCGAAATTATATGTTTTTGAGTTCTCACATGTATAGTGTAAACTTCATTTATGATTCTTTTTCAACTTTTTTATATTTACTCTAATATTTATGACTTTTTTGGTGATAAAAAATAGTTTTGTGGCATAAACATTATAATATAGTTTCTCGCAAAAAAATAATTTCCTTTCTTTTCCCCTCACTATCTGCCTACTCGAAGGGAGAAAGATAAAAACATATGAATAAAAACAAAAATCATTGCATGAACACAGAACACTATCTCTTTAGTTAACCCCTTTTTCTGCTTCTATTTCGTCTTACATGACCCAATAACTATAGCTATTCAAACAGAAAAAAGTTCCTTTAACTATGAGTGTGGGATAATCAAAGTCTTTTTAACCATTTAGGATAATGCTACAGCCTAAAAAGATCCTATCAATATCAATTCACGTTTAGCCTAAAGAAAAATGAGCAAATTGAAGTATGTACTTTCAATCTTTCTTATCATAGGTACAACAACTCCTATGCGTTGCCCTCTTTCATAGTGCGCCTCAGAGGCCCAACTGTACCCCATACTCATCTCGTCAACCTCTTACCTCCCACCCTCCCTCCCTTGCTTCTTGCTTGGATAAAGATTTGAACATGGGGCACAGCTCTGGAATTCGGGGTGTGTGCTACTACTAACCTACACCTCTTCTTCTATTTGATATGTTATTATGTTGGGTGTTTTAAAAAAACATGACCCGCATTATCCGATCCGATGACCCGTTGACCAGGAGGAAATAAACCGGGTATATTTTTATCATTTTATTGAGTTTGACGGGCCGGGTACCCGACCCGCTAAAATAGAAAGTTCACGGGCCAGATAATGGGCCGAAATGCTGAAATTAGCGGGTACCCGTTAACTCGGTTAGTTTTAAAAATTGGTTGTTTTTTTTCCGTTACAAAGAAGATACAAAAGTCTTCAACTTCCATTTCTATTTTCCTTTCTCTACTTCTTTCTTCACCTTATGTTCTTGTTTTCATTTACTTGCTGCAATCAGAACCCATTACACACACTTAAGAATTAGATAATCTACGCATCATCCTCCCTGAACCAATCAAAGACAAGATGAAAAAGCACTCCAAAAATTTATCATTGTAAACAGACAATAATATAAAGCAACATACTCTAAAACTAACAGAATATGACAAGGGACAAAAGATTTACCTAAAAGCAACCAAATTGCTTCTTACATCCCACCAAACATAATCCTTGCTTATTCTTACAAAGAAACCATCAACAATCTGTTACCCGTCAAAGATTTATCTCTGACAATACCTAAAATAATCCTATTAGATGTTTAATCAATTTGTTGATTCTATTTCTCTGTGTAACTATACTGAATGGTTATGAATTTAGTGCTATGTTTCACCCTTTGTTAGAGTTTTGATGCTAATGGATGTAGTTTTGCTTTTCTGTAGTATTTGAAGTTCAATGTGTACTTACTTCCATTGGATGAAGTGAAATGTGCAAGCTGAAATTTTTCAATGTGGGTAGCGGGTACCCGGTGTCCCGACCCGGAAAAGACGGGTACCCGTAATGGGGTACCCGTTTTCCCGGGTCGGGTCATAGGCCACCTAAACAACTACCCGCAAAAGCGGGTAACCAAAAAGCCGGGTGCCCGGTTATGAACGCCCTTTATTGATATTTTGTTACAAGACAAGCCAATCTTTGTTAGTTCCCACTCCCAGAGTACTGTCTGCCTAATGATATCTCACTCGTCACTTTTTGTACAGTACTACGCCTTACTAGTATATGATATATTTACAGGGAAAAAGAACTCTCAGCATGTGAAGGTAACCAGAAATAAATGAGAAATATGCAATTATGCATATATTAGTCAACAATAACCAAATGGCATTGAATGCTCAAGCTGATCAGCTGCAATTTATATGCATTTGCCATGATATGGATTTTCATATACATAATATGCCATACATGCTCTAAAGTTTGGGAGACCACATTGTCCCCATTATATATGGCATTAAATGGTACCAAATTTTAATAACTTTAGAAAGGACTATGCCTCTTTAACAATGGTCAAAAGTCAAAACTTAGAAAGACTGGTTAAAGGCACAACATTTATATCATTGGTTGCCGTGAACTAGTGAATCTAAGGAGTAAGGACCTTAGGCAATAACGGTATAACACTAACCAGAGGTCCTGAGCTGCTCATGCCACATCTGGTCGACCGTGGTGTGGGCCAAGAAAAAAACCATCCAGTGTTGGGCTCGTGCCAATTTTTCCAAAAGAGAGGCTCATGCACTGCCCGCCACAAGTGTCATGCCAGCCTGCCAGGTTGTACTACGTAGGCGGATCGGACTTCCTTAAAGAATTTAGGATTTTTTTGTCCCAAACTACCTTTAATTTTCAAGTTTTTGCAAGAAACTACCTTGTAAAAAAATTGTTGTCCTAAACTACCTTACTTTACAATTTTGTTGTTGACAGCTACCTTATGCCGGATTCTGGCGTTGACTTTTGTTTTTTCAGTTCAAAATTGTGGGAAAAACAAAATTACTCTTGTGGAAATTGAGGAGGGTGATTGTTTTAATTTTAGTTTAATAGAAGAGGAATTTAATGGTGGATTGGTGGTACGAAGTGTCACATAGATATGAGAGATAGAGCGCACACAAAGGGGAAATGGGAAAATTAGGGTGGGGAAAGTTTAAAAAGGGTTTGAAGACGTCAAGTGATATAACGTGACATTAAAAAATCGGAAAAAACATAAGGTACTGTCAACAACAAAATGGTAAAAGTAAGGTAGTTTGGGACAACAACTTTTTATAAGGTAGTTTGGGACAAAAAATTCAAGAATTTACATTTTTTTTTGGATATGAATGACCGGCTTGCTCGTCGTCCTCATGCTGAATTTCGAAAAATGATTTTCAGACACTAAGGCCTACCACTGTGCCTGCCGTGCTGAGGCGGCTATGGCCAACTAGAATCAGCCCCATCAACAGCTAACGGATGCTTACTTACCCATGCAATAAGCCAATAAGGTCATATATTTTCATCATTGAACCCATCAAATAAAAAAGTTCATCAATTGGAGGGCCAGGCTTACAGTATTAGTCTTAAGATCCGTTCCATTACTAAGATAAAGACATTGCCAAATTTGATATTTAAAGTCACTCTCAAAACCCTCTTGTTGCCTTAAGAGTCAGCAAGCTTTTTGTAGACTATGAACAATGAAATTATGAAAGTGATGCACATTGCACAAATTTGAAAATACCTTTAGGAAATGATGTCAACACAGAGAAAAGATTGATTTACTTTAAGGTTTCAATTTTGAATATGATTACATAACAAACCATTTTGAAATAATTGCTCTTTGATATAGATTGTAACAGTACTCAAGCTTTACGAACAAAGATGTTCAGAATCTGGTTATCACAAAATGCAAAGAAGTTGCTCTTACAAAACAACTAAGAAGCTAAACATAAGTTAAAAAGAGCGGTAAGCGACGAGAGAATGAACAATTCCCTCAAAATGCTTTAAAATTAGCTTATAATTCTTTAAGCCATAACACATTACATACATTAGAATGCGCAAAATTCAAACCCACAAACCCAATTACTAATAGAGTGCACACATGACACACCAGCTGCTTTAGTCTGAGAAATCAAGCGCCTTAAATTTTCGGTTTAGTAAAATGGCAATGCTTGTCCAAAAAAACGTAGGAAGTGAGCTTCCTCTTCCTAGCTGAACACCATCAATTAGGCAACACAACCTCCACACATGATGCCCCTGCATTTCCAACAACACAAAAGATATCTATAAATGTCATGCTATTTATGGCACCTTTGACTCACAGATGACACCATTGACAATAATGTTCTTCTTTGACACTTGATTGCTGTCATAAACTCATTACAACTAAACCCTTATAGGTATTAGGTAGTACATTTGTTTCTTTATATAAAGTTACTGCATTTTGTGGTCTAAATTATAGAAATCTGACCGTAATTTTTTTACTAATATAGATACCAAAATCTTATAATACATAATTAAAGATATTGATGGTCATAAATTTGTACGGGAGACCACAAAAAAACAACTACAACCATTAGAAAGAAACGAAGGGAGTAATTTGCTACCCAAACAAAGTTTGCTCAACACCTAATCTCATCTAAGAGGTCACAGTGTTCTGATGTGTAATTCTCAAACAAGCAATCCAGAAGTTATATTTCAAATTAAGGATTTGTTCTTCACCTAAACAGCCTTGAATTTAAGTTATTAGCCCTTAAAAGAGCTTGTTTTACACAACATAGTGAATTTTTGTAAAATAAACTTCTGAAAAGTTAAATTTATCAAATAGATCAGAATTCATACAACTGCCTGATGTGATTCACAAGCACAAAATAAGAACTAAAAGCATCTCATAAAATACTTACACAAATGAACAACCAGACTTTCTGCACTTTTTCTTCGTAGGAGCTTCTTTCCTCCTTGGAGGTTGAAGAACAACTTTAATAGCGGTATCGAATACAGCTTTGACATTCTAAACAAACAAAACATGAATATGGTTAAACTCCATTATATTCATACTGTTGCTAAGTTTTATCAACCCACAAAAGGGTGTAATCTACCTGCTGAGTTTTAGAACTGCACTCTATATAAGCTGCAGCACCGATTTGTTTCCGCAACTCTTCTCCCTGGATAATTCCATGAATATTAACCATATACTCCAAAAAGAAAGGGAGATAAATAGGTAATGTATAGGGGAATACAACATACTTGAGCAGGAGTTATGAGATTTGATCCAGTAGGATCAGCATACCCTCTTTCTTCCCTAAGATCTGGAAAATAATACATATCAAACTACAACTTCAATCTTCTATTACAAAAAATTAAAAAGATTAAAGCAGAAGCACTTTATTTCTTGCAAATGCATTAGTTTGAACGTCTATACCTAGTTTTGTTCCAACAAGTACAATTGGAACATTGGGTGCAAATCGACGAAGTTCAGGCATCCACTGACAGATTTCAAAATAGTGCATATCCATTAGTAATAAGCATCATCACAAAGAGCAATTCATATCGCACATAGAGAAAATAAACAACAAATCAAGTGGCATTTTCCCAACAAAACTTATATTACAAGTCGTCGAAATGATGGGATAAGCAGTCTATAAGGTAGTACTTGTCCATTTTCATTGAAAACTTCAATTTTCGAATGCGCATGTACATATATACAATCATAGGTAAGCAGTCTTAAATTTTTAATAGACAATCACTGATTTGAGATATGTTTTGCTCGGATAATCTAGGAGATTAACTAGGCAGCTATTCCTTTTTTTCAATTGGAGGTGTGGGGGTTTAATCAATTATGGATAAACATCCATTCAATCATGATTTTTAGGTCCATAAACATTAAACTTCCAATTAGATGCACACCATAAAGTGGAGAATGTAGGCTCAGCTTTGAGTCAAAAGAGAACAAATCCCAACTTTTGTCAATCATGATATAAATTAGTAGTCATATAGCAAACAGAAAAGAAACACTCATGAACAAAACATTACCAAAAGACAAATTTGCCAAATTACATCAGAAAATCAGTAGTATACCTTCTTAAGAACATTTTCATAACTTGCTCTGCTGATCAAAGAAAAAGCTAACACAAATATGTCTGCACCTCTATAACTCAATGGCCTTAACCTGCTATAATCTTCCTGACCTGATTTTTCAACCAAGATTGCAGAAAATTTAACCAATATTAGTAAAACTAAAAATAACCAAGTAAAAATTGATACTACAAATTTAAACAATAATATACCAGCAGTATCCCAGAGTCCCAAGTTGACAATGCTTCCATCAACAGCCACATTAGCACTAAAATTATCAAATACTGTAGGTATGTAATCCTGCCACAGCAAAAGGCAGAACAAAAATAATTAATTAAAGTAACTTTTAAGGTAACAAATCAAAGTGATTATATAGCTTAAATGTACCAAACAAGAATCATTTTAAATATTTTTTATAATGATTTTTCAACAGACATTTCAACCCTCTAAGTTGACAAAAAACAATAAAAATACAGAAAAAAAGAAGAAGCATCTTTTAAAAAAATGGGTTTTGCTAAGAATTGGAAACTGTAACATAGATATAACTTATTTCAACCCTTAATGCAAACAATGAAATTCATGAAGATTGAAAACCCAGAAACAGAAATGACAAGATAATACTTCTAGCTCAAATTTAAGCTACAATAGCAAAAATGGCAGAAAAAATGAGAAAATGTTCTGTTCTTTTCTAAGAAAACTTACAGTAGGAAATTTGTTACTAGTGTAACAAATTAGCATACAAGTCTTTCCAACAGCTCCATCTCCAACAGTGACACATTTAATGAACTTTGAAGCACTCATTTTTTTTCTGGGTGCAGCAATTAAAAAGAAGGTAGAGGTTTTTTCAACAGTAGCTTCCTTTTTTATACAGAAACACTATAAATGAGAAACACCCAGAAGTTTGAGTACTAAAGAAGCATGAAATATGATATAAAGTTATGATTTTTAGTACTTTTTTAAAAATATTTTTGTTTGAAAAGAGTGAAAAGGAAGAAAAGAACTGTTTTTGGGTGTGGTAAGAAGATGAGGCACAGGAAAGAAACCTTCTTTTGTGTTTTTTTTTTTTTTTTTGTTTTCAAATGAAGAAATAATTTATATATAAAATGTGAAGAGAGGTGTGCAATGCAAGCAGTCAAAGGGTCTTCAGTTCTTCTTCGTTCATTGCAACACACTTTTCATCCCTCTCAATAAATTTCAAAATCCAAACAGAAATATTTTTTTTTTGAATGAGAGAATTGAGGTAACATACTTCATAAAAGAGTGTATAGAGTGGGGGTGGCTAGGTAAAGGTCCCACTTTATAAAACGGCACATTGTCTATCCTTCTCACGGTTGGGAGTTGGGATCCAACTGTTTCTACTTTCCATTTCAATTTTCCTTTGGTATAGGAGAAGGTGAGAGACTTCACCGGGTAGACAATCCACCATTAATAGAGTATTAAAAAAATTATTATTATATTAAGTTGGATTCTATTACCGTAACCCTCATCAAGTCTTTTATTAATGGTGGGTAGACAAAATTTTTCCTCTTTTCTCAAGTAGACCTGTTCAGTTTACTTTATTTTCAGTCTTTATAAAAAAAAAATAAGTAGAGATAAATTAAGATAAGTCCTAATAAGTTCAGTTCAACAAAAATAAAATATGACACTCTCAGAAAATAAGGTCTAATAACGTCTAATAAGTTCAGATAAGCAAAAATAAATTGTATAAAATACACACATGTCTTATAGAACGGGATCCTCTCGAGTTGTTCTACAGACTCAAGTGGAGGACTTGTTTTGTTGTATGGAGGGTTCAAATATCTTTTTGTTTGTTAAGGTGTTGAAGTTTTAAGATGAGAATTTGAGAAAAGAACCGATAATTCTGTTCCAAGTTTATACTTGTTTTTTTTAAGAGAATGTTTGGTTATTGAAAAGGTGAATTTTTCATTTTCTTGTAATTGGTTTATAAAGGGTAAAAAATGAAAACCTTACTCAAAAATCACACATACCACATTGTATTTCTTACCTTCCTCTTATCCATCCTATCCCTTCCATTTCATTCTTAGTTTTCTCTTTAACCTTTCATACAAGGAACCAAATTAAGGAAAATTAACCTTAAAGTGAGTGGACCTTGGAAAATGCTTTTTCATGGATTTTTTTTTCATCCAATCGAACAAACGGAGTATTGATTTACTTATGTTATACTTTTGGACAATTCATATATTAAATATGAGCCACAAAGCAGTGCAAAGTACAAGAAGGGGAAGGGGGGATTCGAACCTGCAACCTATTGTTCACAGCACCTCAATCTTAACCACTAGGCCAATACATCATTTTACTCTCACATTCATTCTATTCCGTTTCATCATATTTGTCTTTCATAAACTTCGACCAATCAAAACTCAAAGATTGCAGCAATAATGAGTGGTGAATCTTCCCTTGCTTCCCCTTCTAGGCTCCAAACATAAAGAAATTGCAGCAATTATATAATACTTCGAGAAATGAACTCTAGTAGAAGACAAAGCACAACCAACTAGGTTTTTGTCCTTTGGCTTACATATAATTTGTATTGTTATTATTTTACTCCAATGGCTCAATGAGGATGACATGTACCTCAATTTTGAAAAAAAAGGGTCCAATTCTAGGATGTTAGGTGATCATATCATATCCCTAAATTAAGAACAAAGCAATCTAAAGTTTAGCAGATATACCCGTTCTTTTGTGGTTTGAATATTTGACAAGGACTTGCTACTGGTCCAGAGGACAAGATGCAGTAGATTCATGTGATGCTGGTGTGTTTTTATCTTCTCATAAAAGATGCAGTATTACCTCTATTAGTCTATATTTAAAATATGAACATACATATATATAATTGATAATAGTTGTAAGGAATTGGGGTCGGCTCAAGTGCTGAGCTTTCCTATCTTCCCTAGCAAAGTCTAGGTTTCAATTCCTACCCAAGCATTTATTTGAGATTTACTGAGGGAGGAGGTTCGGGAGTGTTTGGTTTGTAATGAGCCTTTGGGTGGGGGAATTTGTGTGAGGGCAGCTCATAGGGTTATTTCAATTAGTTTGCTCAAAAATTTCAAACTTGATGTAACTACTCCTACATTCTTGGACTTAGGTGGGAAGTACGACCGCCTAAAGCCCATAATGGTAAGGGGCCCAAAAAAAGTCAACAACACTATTAGAAGTCGATTTTAGTCACTTAACTCATGAAAATAATTGCCTTTTTACAGACCCCTTAAAATCCCGGCCTATTGGGCTTAGGACGTCAACTCACACTTATTGCCTAGGCTTCCCCTGACGTAGGCCTACCTTGAACAAAATAATAAGGTTGCTTTTCGGTGAGCAATCTTTTTTTTCATTAGGAAAGATAATTGGTCCGAACACCAATCCCTCCTAGGTTACTAGTATGCTGGTCACACCAGTTTAGAAGCTGGGTACAAGGCTAAACAGTCCAGAAGTAAATGTTCCAACAATATTGTCCCAACATATTGTTGGAATTAGGATTCGAATTCTGAACAATACCCTGGAATTCGTGGTGGTACTCCACTGACTGAGTTACCACCTTCTCGGTGAGCAATCTATTTGACTTTAGAAAAATGTTTATAAAGATAACGAAATGATCAAAGAGAGAAGTGATTAAAAGGCCTACCACTTCCTAAGGCCTGTATATTAGCCCAATAACCAGTCAATCAAGATTCAAGAGCTTATCCGTTTAGATGCGCCGACTTCCGGCCGAAATGCGCTGGATCATTTATTGCAGATCGGCCCATGAACAGCTCTCGTTATAGGCCAAAGAATTAAGGAAATGGGCCGGCACCAACTTGGCTTTTGGTGCGGCAGTCTAAGTTGGGCTGAAGAATAATATCAAACTACCAACCCATTAGTCCACAAAAAAGTGAATATCCAAATGAGCAAAATATGCTAAAAAGGAGAGTTCTAAATAAACATAAATTAGTTTTGCGTGTCCATGCACATGGTACACCCGGGTGTGCGATGAATGAACTCACAAGAAGATAACCCCTTTATATTTTATTTCAAAAGGACCCCTTTAATTAAATTTGATTCTTGATAATGCTCTTTACTATACCTTCAAAATTCCATGAAATATTCTCCAATTGTAATAAATGTAAATGGTTTACACTTTTGAGACGTTATATAACTATTGTGCAAAGTAAATATCACTTTGAATATTCATTAGAGTACACCTCTTAAATTTGGATTATTTGCGGATTAATATAAAGATGAAACAAATCTAAGAAAATGGTGAAACGATCATAAACTATGCTAATTTTTTTCTATCACAATAGATTTTAGTATAAAAAAAAATAAGTTATTTGGTTTTCATGGGTACTTTTATTTAGAGAACATGTTCTATATAGATCAAGATTTTTTTTTAAATTAAAAATTAATTCATTGATTCAAAGTCATACGCCATCTACAATAGAAGTCAAAACTAAACAAATACATATCAAAATGAAATAAATACAATTCCAATATGAAAAAACCACGATCGTTGAGTAGATCTAACACTTCGAAAAACCCTCGTCTTTCACATCGTACGATGCAGCCTTCTCGCAAGGGGTCTATCGATCTTTTGTAGTTTTGAAGTAGAACTGGATCCAATTCAAGTGATTGTGAACGAAGTACTGACATCTGTTGCAACCACGCACAAATTTCAATCAACAAATCAACATCTTGAATTACACAAAAACCCAAAAACAAAGTCTCCAAACTCTCACATGGAGAGAGATAAAACCCAATATATGGGTAGATATAACCCAATAAATGGGTAGAAAAACTCTCCATTAAGGAGAGACCGAAGTTTATTAGAAACATTAACATAAAAAAACTAGTAACAAAAGGAGAAAAGGGGCTTACCACCGCCCAAAAAGGGTGGCGGTAGCCCTAGCTATGTTGAAAATTAGGGTTTTGTGGGAGAGGAGAGAGAAGAGAGAAAAAAAGGAATAGGAGGCGCCTAACCAGGCCTTTCACTTCTATATAGATCAAGATGATGGAGTGGGATCCCGCTCTAATAGAAATAATAATATTAACCCTCATGGTATTATTAATGGCATTTAATAGAATGACTTATATGTTGAAACATATAATTTTGACAGATAAACCTTACAATATGAAAGGATGGGAGTACATAGAGTTTTACATAATCTTAAAATTAAATATATTTATATTTGGTAGTACTTTCAATTGGATTATCAAAAGATGAAAAGTAGTAAAAAGAAAATTTTATATAGGTCAATGCTTCCAAAAAAGTAGACATTGTACTAGAAAATATTTCCTAGCCGCTGTAAATCCGGTACAATTAAATCATTTTCAATTAAATAGAATATTTTTAACTCAACCCTAGCCTCACCTACCCGGCCCCTTCTTCATCAGTTAGGTGTTGTCATGGATGATTTCATCCATGATAAGCCCATTTTCCCCTTTTATATTCAGTTTTTAATTCATTTTCTTGTTTTGTTTAATAAATTAGTCTCTATTTATGAGATCTTTTCAAACCTTGTTATTGGGTTTTTAGTTTATGTTTTGAAAATTTCCTTCTCCCATATGGGAGTTGTGAGTATAGTTTTTTTGTTTTTAGATATGAGAAATTGTTCTTATTGGTTGAAGTTCGAGACTCAACATGAAGGTATTAGAATTTCGGATGCGGTCAACATGACTCGGTCAAGAATGTTCTTCCCAAACTACATCAGAATGATAGACTTATTCATCAATAGCTGTTTGATTCAACAAATACAAGGAGGTTGCGCTGTATTGTTCGATCTGGTTCATTATAGTTCCTTCGAAGACGAATTTGATTTAGCCTTGTTTAATTGTATCTTGTTTTTCTTTAATACCTATTGTAGATGTCGTTTTGCCTTCAATTAATGAATTTTCTCTTTAAAAAAAAAAATAGAATATTTTTAATATTATTTAATTTTGATGAATCTCCAAAACTCTCCTATTTTTTGGGTTGTAAGAACGTTGCATTACCACATGGTGCAATGGTTGTATAGGAGAAGTAAAAGTATTTCCATGAAAAGTTGAAAACTCAAAACTATACGCATAAAGGTCAAAAAGCAGTGACAACAAAGAATAATGGAATGTAAAATAAGATGACTTTTAAGCCTTTACCGTTGATTCTACAAAAGAATGACCAACATTTTATTTCTTAATCACATCTCTTTATAAATCTCAAAAAAGGTTTCATGTCACGGACTAGTTAAAAGTTAAAACTACTTTATTGTCATGTCTCATTGAGGAATAAGCTAAGCTTAACATTATTGTAGTGCACGAAATTACTATGTTTATTTAGCAATAGATTATAGCAACAGATTAAGACACCGTAACTAGTAATGAAAAATACACTTGATTAATGACACTAACCACATGTAGGCAAAATGCAATTACCATTCTTAAAAATGGAATTGCAATTGCATGCATGCACATGAAATCTTCTTTCATAATATACTAACATGAATTGAACAAGCTTGATTAAAAGTAGTAGCTTATTGTTAAAAACTAGATTAATTAAAACACTAGCCTGAAAACCTTGAATCTAATTTAATTTACAGCACACTTGAATGCAATTCAAGAGAATTACGTACATAGCATCAGGAGCAATCAACCTTGATTTTCTTCCTAGAAAGTTGTTGGGGCAGATTGACTGCTAATGATGTTATATCGATTCACTGAAGCTTCAATGTACCGTCGATACACCGGAAACCTAACCCCTCCGTCTACCGGAAACCACCACCGAGTGCCGGAGCCCAATAATCAGCTCCGTTGTCACTTCCCACGTGTAATGTGCATGACACTGGAACTAAGCATAACCCTCTACTCCTCAAGTCCTTTGGCTCTTCATATGAATCCTAACAATAGCAAAAAGAGTAATAAATTATACTAATAGTCATAGTTAGGGTAAAAGAGTTGAGTACAATAAGATAGATAATTAAACAACTTGAAAAACTTAGTAGTTTTAATTTACATCTTTAATTTGTGTTGTTATCGTAGCTCAGGGTTTGTTCATTCTAGACTTGAGTTACATAAAGTAAAGTATCATTGGTTTTTTATTTGTAAGCCTTTTTATTTTCTGCAATTACTGCTAATTGCATAGTAAATTAGAAGATACTCCAAAAAATAGGAAGAAGAAACACATGTTTATTTCATATAATCGATAATCGATAATAAAGCAATTTTGTAATTCTACCATTATCATCCATTTAAGATTATGATCAGAATTAATTTTACACAATCGTTGCACTATATTCTATGGACACAAACACAATCAATTGCCTATTAACCAATCAGCTAATTTTAGAATTTTATTTATCTAATTTAACTTACCGAGACTTCCTATTATTCCCAGAATATGAGAAAGTTGTATTGCCACGTAATATAATCATGATATTCTAGGTGTCACTTTGCCAAAATCTTGTGACATGACCAACTAGTTAAAGGTGTGCAACTGTTCTAGTCATATACTTAGTTACTAGAACTAGGAAAGGTGAAAAACAAAGATCATAAATTTATAAAGTAAACACATATTTCCAAAATTATAAATTTTTAAATCTGGATACTTTGATCTAAAGGCAATGGTTACCTGATCATCAGGACCCCCTTTTCTCTTCAAGCAATTGTCATTCAAGGGCTGTAACAAAAGATATGAACATAAAGCATTAGCATCTTCTACACTAATCAGCTTTTTAAGGGCAGTCAAATACGATTATAATACAAAAAGATTCAGCTTGATCATTATTCTACAATAATCACCCTCCTTTAATCGCTAAAGTTTTATAATCTCAGGAAAGCTGCAATTTTTTTGATCATTTAGAACCCCAAATTGTTTTTCCCTCTCCTTTAAATAACACTTGTTTCTTAAAAGAATAGCATATTAATTAAAGGGAAGAAAAAGGTTGCAGCTTTATTTTGAAAATCAATTTTCAAAACCTAAAGTTTGGTACATGCCCTTAAAAAGAGGGGTCATAGATCCAATAAAGCTTTACGTTTGTTTCTTCAGGAAATACTACACAGTACACTTCCCCTCTCTCCTTCAATAACCTACAAATTAGCATGATCATATTATTGATTAATTTTAACATTTCCTAATTACTATTTAATTATAGCATGAGGAAAAGGGTTTTACAAAGGAGGAATACATTTTTGAAGTATGTAAAAAAGGCAACTAATAGGGAAAAATGTTGGTAAGGATTATTTGAGTTTAATTTTAACAACAATTTGCTAATTAGACATAATTAGGACATTCCACACCTGCTAGTCGCCTTGAGATAATAGGCATATAAAAAATTTCAAGCCAAAAACGTGAAGGTGAGCGTTTGTTTTGGTCATATTGTCTTAAACGTCGTACTTAGTGCTTTATTTTATAAAACTTTAATATTAATACAAGCAACTATACGGAATATTTTTTATTCATATAATATCTTTATTTCTTGGGACGAGTTTTATAATTAGCATCTGGCTTCAAAAGTATATGTTTGAGACGACTCTATCTCAAAGTATAACCTTTTAAAGTTAAATTATGCCAATTAAACTAGCTGACATCCGTAAATCTATATATACTCTTACAACCTACTCCCCTCCGAGTCTTTATTAGTTTACCCGTATTCCTTTTTGGGATGTCCCTTATTAGTTTATCCATTTCTTTTGTTTCTATTTTTGAAATGAGACCACTAACTTTCCATCACACACACATTCAACTTTAATATAAATTAATCTTATCTCTTTCTTTCTATGTCCCACAACATCATTTCTCCTAAAACTATGTGCAAAAAAAACGGGTAAACTAATAAAGATCGGAGGGAGATTTATACTTTCAAAAGTAATTGTAATATTGTTTTAATCCGATTCTTACAGTTTGAGGCTGCCTCTTGTTTCCTGCTCCAGTGTTTAGGTATGGAAGGCTGAGAGCCTGCAGAATTCGAGGAGAGAATTAATATAGAGTATATGCCCAAAAGAATGTTTTGAGAAATGTAACTCTTTTTTGTTTTATGGAGTACTATTAAAATATTTCTTAATGTATGATAAAAGTTGCTTGAATCTTTTTCCCCTCCTTACCTCAATTTGACTCTGAAGGAATCTAATGTATCCAATGGCTTCTAACAAGACAGAAGCTGTGTCAGTCTGCAGAAAGAGTATGAAAAAAGAGTTATACTTTGATCAAAAAGTTGAACATTTTGGTATGACTATATATCTTGGAAAAAATAAAACATGCAAAAAGAGAGTTAGATTAAACTAAAAAGAAAAGACAAAGAAATTAAGAATATAATGAAAGAAATTAGGGTTTCATATGTGGAAAGCACTACACTTTAATATTAGGATGCCTAGCTAGCTAAAAGGAAGTTTGCATGTTTAAAATTGTGAATTAACTTAATTAGTTGCTAATCCAAATTCATAATGGTGCTTAATTACTAATCAACACTTTGACTAATATAGTTGATGTGTAATCATAGCTTACCTTTCCAAAAGGTGAGACAAGCTGATGAAGGGCTGTTATCCTATCTCCTAATTTCTCCTTCCTCACCTGAATATAGGGAAAAGTAAAACAAGTTAGAAGGTTAATTATATTACTTAATATATCATTTTAAATTAATTACTCCATATTTAACCACATACTCACAAAAAAAAAGACAAAAATTTACATTTTTTCATAAGAAAAAAACACTTAGATAATATCTACCTGCATGCTATATCTTCATCTATGGATGAGAATAGAGATGAAAGATAGAAAGGGTTAAAAAAAAACAAAGAATAATCATCCTTGCAAGAAGTAGACATATGAGAAAGACAAGAAATGTTACACAAAGTAGGTATGTATTTCCATGTGTTTTTGTGCCTTTATACTTGTGCTTTTGTGAGGAAGAAAAGATTTGGAGAGTGAGAATGAAAGCTAGGGAGAGAGAAAAATCATATTCTCAATTGCTACTTTTGTGTTTTAGATTTTACCTTGAAGGTAGTACTAGATTGGGTTGATGAAGGTTGAACCTTGGCTTTCTTTGCTGCCCCACCAGTACCTGTGCTATTACACTATGAACAAACACACACAAACACACACAAACAATTTCAGTTTCATGAAAGCAAATTACATACTTCTCACAAGTAATTTTTTCCTAAATTATATTACAAGATTCAAATATTAATGTTTACAAGTATGTTTCACTAAATTAAAAAATACACAACTCCCTTGTGCTATTAACAAAGTAACTATATTAATTTTATGTGCAAAAAAAAATCTATAAATATGAAAAATGATGATATATACTAATCAAATCCTTAGAAATAGAATGACAAGAAATTCAAGAAAGATAGATGAACATAAATATTGATTTATATTACCTCGGACGATCGATCCGGGGGTGGAGGAGGAGGCTGTCTTGAGTGAAGATTTTCACTAGATATAGAGGAGGAGAAATCCAACAAGTTGTTGCTACTACTATAAGAGGTAACACAAGACTGAGGAGAAGAAACTGGAATATGCATTTGATGAGGATGGTGATGAGACCAATTTGTTGTTGCTGCTGCTGCTGCTAGCTGAAATTCTTGATCATGGGTAGTAGTACTATAAACATTATTATTGTAACTATTTACTGAGCTCTCTTGTTTGACATCTACAAGATGAGGATGATGTTGTTGAAGCAATACTTGTTCTTCCCAATTAGTCTCCATCTTTTTTGCTTCATCCCCTAAAAACACTCCACCTCTACATATAAATCAAAGAAACACAATTATACTTAATTAGAGTGAAAAAAACCTTTACTAAATTAAGTGTTAAATTAAAGCATGTAATCAATGATAGTGATGATAAGCCAAATACAAAGAACTATGCAACGAATCCATTTTCATCAAGGTTAGATTAGATCTAGAGAGAAATGACTAGAAAAGAATGTGTAAATCACTTAATAACCCTATCTATCTAAGAATGGGAAAATTTATAATTATCTAGAGACATGCATAATAGCTAATAATTAACTCATGTATTGCAAAAAAAAAAAACCCTTCAAACCTCCCAAGCTAAGAAGAAATAAAGGGGTGTATAAATGGGTTATGTGTGTGCGCGCGTGTGTACACATCTCAAAGTAGGAAGAACTGATAATACAATAGACACAGAGTTAGACAGACAAATAGACAGACAGATAGATAGATAGATAGATAGATAGATAGATAGATAGATAGATAGATAGATAGATAGATAGATAGATAGATAGATAGATAGATAGATAGATAGATAGATAAACAGATCGATACAGATAAAAAGAAGAGAGATTTACAAGAGGAGTTGGCTCCAAGACTCAGGAAGTTGTTGATGTTGCTCTTGATGGTGGTGGTTAGCTTGATCATCAAGCCAAGAAGAAGAGGAAGCTTGTGTAGGCATATTCATATTATAATGAGCTTGGAAAACATTATTATTGGTGTCATTGTTATTATTATTATTAGGAGGTGGAGCCAAGAAATTGGTAGTTGAAGAAGAAGATGGTGATGAAAGCAAAGGTTGTTGATGATGATGGGATGATATTATAGGTGGCCTCATCAAGTTGTTTATGTTCGGCCACCAGCTCGGATTTCCGGCCGCCATCATTTGTTGCACCGGAGAGTTTTGCAACACACCTCTATTCATCTTCTCTTTCTTTCTCTCTTTATATTTCCTTATTACTAACTTGTTAAAATGGTTGTGTTTCTTTTGTTTTTCTCCTTGAAGGTCCAAAGGAGGGCTTTTGTAGAAACTTTTCAAGGGGATTTCTTTGCTTTAGCTTAATATAAGTAGTAGTATGGTAGTATAAGCTTAGAGAGGGAGCAAAACCCAAGGAATGTGTGGTTTTTGAATCATGGAGTTTCAATTCAATCTTTTTCTCTTTCTTATTGTGTTTACTTGTTTCTTTTATCTTTCTTTCTTACCTTTTCCTCTTTCTTTAATTTCTTCTTTCTCTTATAAGGGCTTTTATTTTTTATATTTTTTTTTTGGGGGGGGTATGTTGTAGTCCTTCATTGCTTTTATTTTATTTTTTGGTTTCTCTTTTTAGCTTTTGCTTTATTTTATCAAAGTGGGGTAGAAAAAGGAGATAGGAATTTCTAATCAAATACTATAAAAAAAGACATAAAATAAAAGAGGGGGGAAAAGTTAATTTAAAGGAGACTTGGATCGGATATAGTCATGTCATTGAGACTTGAGACTTGAGAGTAAACCTCTTGCTAGCTAAACTACCAAGTGCCAAGTGGTCGTCATATTTGGTGGATTTTTGGACTCTATTTTTATTTTTACTAGTTTATTTTAACTCATTTAAAGAACCTTATATAGGGTGTAGGATTAAATATTTTTCAATAAATTAGATCTATGAAGTTTATATGCTTACTTTCTAACTTAATAAGACGACACTTTTAAAAATAGATGTTTTAGAATAGTTTTTAGCACTTGCATATTTACCCTATTTGGGTTCTTTTTTTTTTTTTTTTCTTCCTCTACTATCTTATTATTTGTTTTCTTAAAATGGGTAAGAAAAAGAAGGTTGGAGACCCTTCGCACGAGGGGGAGCTCCAACCTTGTCATTCACAAGGATATTATGAAGAGCAGATTGAGTACAATTTTCTATAATGTAATGACTATCTACTAGGTGACCAACATTAGCAATCCAATCAAGCAATCTTGTTTGCCGCCCGATAGATGTGACGAATGTCCCAAGAAGAAAAAGAGAGCGAAGAGTACGGATATCCTGAATGATGTGAGATATTTGTCATGGAGAGGACCAATTACCCTTGACTGAGTTGATGACCATGAGATTATCACCTTCGATTATGATGTGTTGAATATTATTTTGTAGCACCAGATTTATCCCTTGATGAAGTGCCATAGCCTCAGCTATGAAGACCGAAGAAGAACCAAGGTTAATTGCTGAAGCCTTGAGAAGGTCACTAGACAAATCCCTAATGATGATACCTGCGACTGCGGGTCGGAATTACCACGAACAGAGCCATCGAAGTTGAGTTTGAAGAAACGGTGGGGAGGCAGCTCCCAAGCGACGAGGATGGAAGATGTGTAAGAAGGATTGGAGGTGGAATGATTGAGAAGAGAGTTAGAAAACGGGAACCCGAGGAAAAAAGTCGTCAACTGTATTCCTTAGGTCTCATTCTTTGTGAAGAAACTTGGATATGTGAATGATTCTATGAATGTTGAGAGTCACATTATTGAAGATAACATCATTTATTTCTTTCCATATACTCCAAAGAAGGAATATGTATTTGTGCCAATGAATATATTAAGCGTATTGTGAAATTCAGGAATACATACTTATTTGTGTAAAAAAAATTACAAGGATGTGATAGATTATTACATTGGCATTAAAATTTTATAACATTGAAAAGTATGTAGGCAACACCAAGGAAAAAAAAGAAGATTCATTAAAAAAAATAGCAGCTTTGATTTAAATAATCAACCCAAAGATGAAGATATAAAATTTCAAAGGTTTCAAATAGAATGAGTTTTCTCAAAAACTATTGCTGTATCTTTAATTTCAAGGTCAACAAAAATACTTTATCAAATAATGAATATTAAAATATCAAATAATGTACTTTCTTGAATGTAAAATTAATTCATTAATGAAAGAATCATAGGACATCTACAATAAAAATCAAAACTAACATAAAACATAACAATTTTGTTCAAATAGAATTCTAAACTGGCAAAACCACAATTGTTGTAGATGAGATCTTACACTTCCTTATACTGTCTTCCATCACATCGCTCTTTATCAAATAATGTACTTAGTTGAGAAGAAAAAATTTAATTGAAAAAGATAACTCTATTGTTAATGTCAAATGAGTGTACTTAGTAAGATAAGTCGAAAATATGTATGTGAAAATTTTATTAAGTGAATTTAATAGGGAAGGCAAAATAAATTAATTGTAATAATTGGAAATTCATTTGTGTTAAAAAAAGGAATATTGAGGAGCTTTTTATTAAATAAAATATATGTCATTTGGGGTAATTGTTTCTAAAATCTACTATGTTAGACCAATATAGTTATTGTATTAAATACTACTATTCATTATATTAATTATTACCCCTTTTGTTTTATATTAGCAAGTACGTACACTTATCCGACTCTATCCTGTCGAGTCCAAAAACCTTAGATCGATACCCTTAAATTTTAGTCTCGTCCAAGCGAATCTGGTTTGGATTTTGGACCCACTACTATTCTTTGCCCATGTGACATGAAATACTAGTCTCATATGCACGCGATGCATGCGTTAATTTCAAAACTTGTTATTCTATTATATACTACATCAATACTATATTTATGATTAAACTTAAAATGTGAAAGATTAATAAATAGATGAATTTAGATATATTAATTCGTTAATGTTAAAAACTAACAAAGGTTGCGAGTTATTTTTAATATTAATATTTTGTGAATGAATTTTGAGTAGAACAGAAATAATGAGTTGGTTTGACTGAATTGAAGAGTATCAAAGGTAGTGAGTGTTTTAGACTTTTCAGGCGGACGACATATATACCATCTTCTCTTTTTTTCTTTTTTTTAAAAGATCAAGATATTTTGTCCATTTGATTTTTTGATTGAAGTATTTGATGCATATACCATTTTTAACTTGTTTAAAATGGCAAGTTGAAATGAGAAAGAATTTTAAATTATTTTCTTTTGTAATTTTTTCATTCCATTAATTAGTTCATTAAGGGTAATTTAGTATTTTCAGATGGGGACAACATCTTTCTCCCCCCTTCCCTTATATAATAGAGATATGTAGTATATAGCTAATATAGTTATCAGAAGAGAAGAATTCCTACAATAGAATCCAACTTAATTAACGAGGACATACCCTACATTAATTTTTTTGTTGTTGAAAACATTAATTGTATTTTATAACTATCTTATCTAAAGATTAATTACTACTTACTACTTTAATATTTACTCCTCCGTCCCATAATATAGTGCTTACTTCTCATTTTTCACGGGAATTAAGGTAAATGGAAGGAGTGTAGGATGTTCCAAAATAATAATTAATGAAGTGCTTTTTTAGTGCTTTTATCTTGGAACTAGTTATTTATTGTTTTTTTCCTTTAAAAAAAAAATAAAAAAACAATAAATATTCCTTGAAATGGTGTAAAGCAATAAATAGGGGCACATATTTTTAAAGAAATGTTGGGGTATTTTGGAAGGTTTGTGTACAAAATTAAGGATATTTTAGTCCAAATAAATTAATTAAAAAGAAATGGACACAACATTTTGGGACACTTAAAAAGGAATATAAGCACTATATTATGAGACGGAAGGAGTACTACTTAGTACTTGGTAAATTTGGCAATCTTTCATTTACATTCACGTATAGGAATATCAAAGAAAGACTATTAGCACTTTTCAAGGGAGTCAAAATATTTGGTCATGTATCACTAAGATCTTAGCTCTTGAGATGGCAAAAGAGAATGATACAATTTCCAAGAGGCATTACTGTTTATTTAAGCTGCTAGCCTCCGCTAATACAAGCTACAAGTCCGGAAGTCCCCAATCTACTTGGCATTACGAGTTGATAATACTTCTACTACAGGTAAGAGAGAAAGACTCAAGCGTCCTCGTAAAGAGTGAACCGTTATCTTAATAAAATATTAGGATCATACCATATTACGAATTACAATAGTATTCGAGCAGCAGGTGATAGCCTAATGGTGTTGGCACCACCTCCGATCACAGAGGTCATGGGATCGAGTCTCACCCCTTGCAAGGAGGGGATCCCCAATTTCCCCCCTACTTGCAAGGACTTCTTCTTACCTTATTAAAAAAAAAAATTACAATAGTATTCTTAGGTATCCACTGGCACATCTGAACTGACCCGAGTGTTCGGGCTTGAGACCCAAATTAAGCATACTCGAAAGTGGCAACACAAAATTGGCCTGACCGACCCAAAGCAGACTGACCAGAACGTGTCCTAAATGGCATGACCCTATTCAACCCGAACAATACCTTCAACTAGGACTCCCCAATATAAAGTGAACCAAACTTTGTTATTTTAATACTCTATTGTTTTCTATTCAATATTATCTCGTATTTGTTGTTTGTAAGTATTGACTTAAAATATCATATTTTTGCTATTATTTTATTTTTTAATTATATATTTATTTCAAATATTGTTTTAATCTGAAACTAACATGACCAGAGTTGACCGGCCTAAAACCAACCCAATTACATAGACTTGAATCAGGTCCAATTCGAACCAAAAACAAGGTGGCTCGACACAGACCCCACTCATATCTGACCCAAACGACCCCTTTACCACTTATTATCCACTATTATTACATTTACTTTCTCCGCTCCAAAAATTTAATCCATTTGACCATTAATAATTTTAACTATTTATTGACAAAAATTATGAAAACACATATTTTACAAATGTATATTTAGAAAATCCAATAAAACATTTACTTAATAATATTTTTTTATAAATATCACTTAAAAGTGATACAAGTCAAAATATTACAATTTTTGAAAAATGGATGAACTATTTTTAAGTTAATGATTTCAACAACTAGCTATGTCAACACATCAGTATTATTACACGGTTTACACCTAATCTATAATAGCTAATTGTAGAAATCTGATTTATCTCTTTTAAGTTTATGACACCTTGAATTCTTTTTCGAGGGGAGGATTTCATATTACTACCTCCGTCCCAGAATAGTCTGAACACTTTCCTTTTATGTTTGTCCCAAATTAGTTTGAACACTTCCATTCTTGGCATGGTCCCACCATTAATATATTATTTCTTTTACACATCTTTGGCCCACACTCTACCTTTTATCAATAAAAAGTTACTCAACTTTCTCTCTCCTCTAATAAAAAATACCCACCAACTCCTATCACATATACTTTTTAAATAAAATAACATTTGATAACCACACCACAACTTATCAGCTTAAACTACGTGTTCCAACAAGTGTTCAGATCTTTTTGGGACGGAGGGAGTATAGTTCTCTTTCAAAGATATATTTTCTTATCTTTTAAATTCTCATACATCTTACTCCCTCCGTCCCATAATATAGTGCTCACTTCTCATTTTTCACGCGAATTAAGGAAAATGAAATGAGTAGTAGGATTTCCAAAAATATGTATTTAATGAAGTGCTTTTTTGATACTTTTGTATTGAAACTAGTTATTTATTTCCTTTTTCCTTTAAACAAAATCAAAAGGCAATAAATGTTTCTTGGAATGATGTAAAACAATAAATGAGGTCACATGTTTTGATAGAAACGTAGGGGTATTTTGGAAAGTTTGTGTAGAACTTAAGGATAATTTAGTCCAAACAAATTGATAAAAAAGAAAATAGGCACAACATTTTGGGACACCAAAAAAGGAATGTGAGCACCATATTATGGGACGGAGGGAGTATCATTCTTATTTAGTTTCTTGTCTATTGACTTAAAATCATCAATCTTTGTCTTTTGAGGATCTTAAGATGTTAATCTCTATTTTCAAAAATTCTTAAAGAGAAATAAGTCGCACTTATATAAACCGATCTCATAATAATTGACGAACAACTTAAAAAAAATTTGCAATAGAATCTCATACTTCATTCTCCTCGTATAAATTTAGGTGAGCAAAGCATAGATAATAACAAAATCATTCTCCTCGTATTATAGTTATTAATGGTTGTACCAATACGACATATATTCTTTGGGAAGGAATTTTGGGTCATATAAACATTTTATAATTAATTATGAGTATACAAACAAAGAAACAAATTTCTTAAATCTCGAGCCTCCTTTGCCTCCTTATGTGACTTATTAAGTACATATTTAATATTTTATACAATAATAATTAGTAAGTATAATACTAACATTTTGATGACTTAATCAAGGTGGAGAAAGAGGATTATTTTTTTCGGGGGGAGAATATGCAGGGGATGGGTCTGATCCGTACTGCCTAAATCTTTGTCGGGGGCGCTGTGTCGTTTTTTATAGCAAAAATTACTCTCTCATGCTTTTGTAATTTATGAGCCCTTTTTTTGGCACTTTCCCAATGCCCTGCCGAAGGACAAACACTACTCTCTTGTCTTCATTCCCTTCTTTAAATATTCCCTCCTCTAAATTGATCCTAATTCATTGTATAATTATTGGATGAATTGATTCCTATAGGATTAGAGGTGATCAACTTGAGCTCGACCCGACCCGACCCGAAAATTAGCTGGTTTTGGGTGTTCGGCCTGTAATTTAGGCCCGACTCGATCCGATTTCTGGGAAAAAAAGTCGAGCCATGGCAATCTAAATCCGGGAATGTAGGCTACATTTTGACCCGGTCCGAAAATGACCCAAAAGCCCGCTTGGATCGGCCCGAATTAACGAGCTTTGTTACAAAAATTTCGTACCGAGACTTTGGCCTGAAACGGGACACTTTTTTGGCCAAAGCCCGACCCAACCCATGATCACCTCTAGGTAGGGGTGTAAGTTCAGTTTTCGGTTCGTTTTTGGGAATAAATTCGGTTTTAACATTTTGAGTCCAAATCCAAACCGAAATTCAGCCAAAACCAAACCAAACCAAAATTAAATCACCAAAACCAAACCAAACCGAATCGAAATTTTTTATGTTCCAAAATCCAAACAGGCAAACAGAATGAAATAACAGTGAAAATACATTCGAATTTTCTTAACTAATTCTAAAAAAAAAAAAAAAACAATGAAAAAAAACAGAGAATAACAACAATAACATAACACATAATAGAAATTTCGAAACTTTATTTATCATAATTGTGTAACGAAATAATTCTACATTTGTAATACTGTAAATAACTAAAATAATTGTACATAATATCGAAAAAATAACCTAAATGTTACAAATGACCAAAATAATGAAAAAAATACAAAAAACCTGATATTTGTTCTTCGATCTACTTCTAATAAAGATTTTTTGAGCTAAAGTTTGTTAATTAGCCTACCAATTAAAAGAGCCACCACTTAGACCAAGACTCAATTTCCTACTTAGCCTGCCCATCAATAGAGAAAATTCCCCAATGCCTTTCAAAGTTCCCAGGGAGGGTGCTCTTTGAGTCTTCATCAAACAGGCTGAAAAGATATACACTAAGGAGTGAAGAGATAGAAAAATGGAGGAAATAGAAAAATGGGAGACAGCAAGCAGGTCAGATAGGGTTTAATTAGGAGAGAAAACGGCTGGGGGATGCGAGACTGGGAGTGAACTAGGGTTTGTAGGAGTGAGCTAGAGTTAGAAAATGGGCTGAACATTATATTAAAACTATTCACAAGCCCATATGGCGGTATCACATAGAATACTTCTGTTTGGTTTGGTTTTTTCGATTTTTGAAAATAAAAATCAAACATCAAACCAAACCGAATAAATTATTTTTTTTAATCCAAACCAAACCATTTTAATAAAAAATAAACCAAATTAGGGTTTGGTTCGGTTTTCGGTTTTTAACCAAATAACTTACACCCCTACCTCTAGGTAAGGCTAAAGGAGGAGTTTGTGGTCATAGGAAAAAAAAACTTGTTATTCGGGTTATATTATTCTTGAATGTAATTATAATGGAGGTAAAGTTTTGAATTTTAAAATGTGGATGATTAATTTAATTAATGATGAAATATGGAGAAAGTAAAATCTCAAAAGACTTTGATTTGAATAAACCGAGTACATTATGTATATTGACGTTAAGAATCTTAATGTATGTAGAATAAAAAAAAAACAATCTAAATTATAATTACTTAATTAGTTTCCTAAATATAACCAACTTTCATAGTAAATAGAAAACTTCCATAACCTAATCTTCAAATTTGGTAAAAATTAGGGATTAGGCTGGATAAAAAAAACACGTGCAAGTCACATGTAGTCAACGTCGGAATTTTTGGTCAACACTCCAATGCCGGCAAAAAGGCATGCTTTTACAACAACAAAAAAAAAAACCTTTTATAAGATAGTTTTTGACAACTTAAAAAATGTGGTTTTTTTTTTACAAAATATGTAATTTATAAGGTATTTTCTGACCAAAAAACCCTACTCAAAATTATATACTATGGAGGAAAAGAGAGACAATGTGAAAGATTGAATTATTGGTCATGATTTCGTTTGAAATCACAATTACAAGGTGCTAGGTTTAGTGTATCCATTTTTAAATGTTATGTTTTATTTCTCTAAGTATGTAGTGTGTCTGTGTGTGGCATGAATCGACATATAGGAGAATGCATGCATGCATGCAAGGACTAGCTTAATTAATAATTACCGTACACAGCTAGCCCTCTCCACTTTCCATAAGCATCTCAAAAATCTTTGCCGAAAAGACAAAATAGAGTAGAAAAAAGGAAGAAGTGATAGATTCAAAACAAATTTTATCCAATTTTCTCATGGTCTAATCTCTGTTATATAAGTGAAGGAGGGAGTAATGGTGTCCCCCTATGAATTTACATATTCACCCCTCAAACAAACCCTCCATCAATCAATCAAGATATGATAAAATCAAAAACTTGCCAAAAAAAATCAATCAAATTAAACTCAATCCAATCAACTCATATAATAGTCATACTCATAAACTTGCCAACAAAAAAGATTCAAATCAATTAAAATTCACATCCCAATCAACTAAAAAAATTCATAATAAAAAATTTACCAAAAATTAATGCCAGAGACAATAACAAAAAGATACACTATACTCATATGGAGCTTCACGACATACAAAATCAATTACAAACTCAAACAACTTTTTTCAAAATACAAAATCAATTACAAACACAAACTCAAATATTCTTCATTAATTGGAGCTTCACGACATTCTCAAATTTGCGGATACTTCGCTGTTAATCAGGTACGCAATTTGTTAGTTGATAATAAGAGTATGTGCAATAATATGTACTATCTTCGAGTAAATTTTAAAATAACACTGTATAAGAGATTTTTTTTAAAAATTAAACTCAAATTACAGTAAATTTAAGATTTCATTCAAATATAATTGAAATTCAAATAATTTTAAATCATATATCAAAATTACATCAACAATTATGGACAGAAAAAAAATCATATTTAGTAAAAAATAACTTGACAACATATACAATTGATGAAAAAAAATTAGATCAACTTGAATTTCAGCCCATAAAGAAAATTGATCAATTTTTCAAATCAAATTTTAAAGATGGAAAGAAACAAGAATTGTAAAAGTTAGAAAATGGAAAAAAATTGGGATCATAGAGAAAAAATGGAGAGACGAAGGTGAGATATGGAGAAGTTAAAATTGGGATCATAAGATAAAAGGAATAAACATTGGTTTCATAGAGGAAAAATGAATCGAAAACTACCTTACTGTCGCCGCCTCACCCACTGCATCCTTTATCACCATAATCGCCGCCTCACCCACTGCATCCTTTCTCACCATATATAAGCTTATAATAGTAGAATCGGTTTTTTCACCAGATACCCCTGAGTTTTCAAAAAATTCACCTGGTACCCTCCAACTTTTCAAAATACATAGGGTATCCCTAAGTTTCAAACTAATACATAGGGTACCCCTAAGTTTCAAACTAATACATAGGGTACCCCTAAGTTTCAAACTAATACACTCAAATATCCTTAATGACACGGTGTTAACCGCCGTTAGTCTTAGCCCCAATTAACCCCTAAATAACCCCTAATTAACCTAACTAAACACTAATTAACCTAATTAAACCCTAAAACGTAACTAACCTTAACCTAACTTCTAAACCTAACCCTAACCCTAACCCCCTTGCCCCACCCTCCCACCACTCCCCGGCCAGCCCCCCCCCCCCCCTTCTCCGCCACCTCCCGTAACCCTCCCCCTCCACCCAACACCCCGCCGAAACACCTCCCCTCCCCTAACCCCGTCGAATCCCGCCCTCTCCCCAGCCTCGTTGAACTCCAAAGGCCCGTCCGAATTCCGCCCCTTCCCAGGCCCCGTCGAACCCCAAAGGCCCGTTGAATTCTGCCCCCTCCCCATCCCCGTCGAACCCCAAAGGCCCTTCAAATTCCTCTGCCGTAATTACTCTTGTGAGAACAGCTTCAAGACTAACGGAGGTCAAGGGAGGGGGGCAAAGTTCGACGGAAATTAGGGGAGGAGGGAGGTTTCGACGGGGGTTAGGGCAGGGGGACGTTTCGATGGGGTAGGCCACGAGAGAGACGGGATATGCAAGCGGCAGGGAGAGACGGGGATCTTTGCGAGGGGTTGGGAGGGGGCTGCGGGCGTGGGGGAAGGGGGCCTGCTTGGGGGACGGCGGGGGTGGTGGGAGGGTGGGGGAGTGGGTGGTGGGAGGATGGGTTAGGGTTTGGGTTAGGGTTAGTGTTAGGGTTAGAGGTAGGGGTTAAGATTAGGGTTAGCATTAGGGGATTAGTTAGGGTTTAAAACAAAAAATTAGGGTTAATGACTAACGGCGGTTAACGCCGTTAGTCATTAAGGGTATTTGAGGGTACCCTGTGTATTAGTTTGAAACTTAGGGGTACCCTATGTATTTTGAAAAGTTGGAGGGTACCACGTGAATTTTTTGAAAACTCGGGGGTACTTGGTGAAAAAACTGTAGTAGAATTGCAGAACCTTAAACTTATCCTAAAGTTTATGAATTTTGGACATCATAGCATGCTTAGAAAGTTCAGACGGCGGCACAATCGAAGAAGAAATCCAGTATTTTGAAAATAGGGTTAATTTGGAGTAAGAGAGGAGAGAAAGATAAGGTAAATCAGTGAAGGTGAATGCGTGTGAGGAGAGAGAGAAGGAGAGAACAAAAATGGTTGAAGGCGTGAGAAGGAGAGAGAAAAGGTGAATCAATGAGGGTGGTGCAGAATGTTTTCTGGGTGTTTTTTCCCTGAAAAAAAAAGCAATGAATTCAATGAAGGTTTTCTTGAGTTTCTTGATGTGAAATGTTTTCTCATGGGTAAATACTATTCTATTTTTTTTAACAGTCCCTTTCTAAGGACATAAGGTTGATTATATATTTGAAGTTGATTAGGCTAATGAGTGTGCGTACATTTCCAGGAAAATTAGTTAAAGTCAACAAAAAACAGTAGTAGATATGCAAATTCATTACTTATACTTATTTCTTAAAATGTTTTTAATAACTATTTGTAAATATTTCAATCTTTTTTACTCACCAAATGGAGGTGGACTTAGATACGAACTTTCGTTTTTTGTTTATTTTATTACTAAGCAATAGTTATGCCCAAAATGTCACCGCACGCATAGCGTGCATAAAAAACTAGTATTTCCAAATGACGAGCCTAATAATTCCTACGCTTCGATTGCCTTTTATAGGATCTTATATTCTAACAAAAAAGTTCTTAATCAAAAGAAGAAGAAGAAATATATGATATAGACATTTTTAGAAGTTTGGTTGAAGGCCATAAATATTCACTAATTACTTTGATTAGAGTAGTTCCAATCATTATGATTTTAGAAATTTCACTTAAACATTACAAAAAAGAAAATAGAGGGAGTATGGTATTAAAACTTAACCGTTATCTCCCTATATAATGTAGTAGGTATTTGAATAGATTTACTAAGCTAAGAATTCAAATTATTAGACATGATCTCATCATCCATACCTATTACCTAGTTAAGAAACTAACAGGAAAATATTCAAAAATAATATTTTATTCGTTCTTTAATGGATGCAACATTTGCATTAAACACCCTATCCAATGCAAGACTTTGATTATTAGTATCTATCATTTGGTATAAGTAAAAATTATAAGAAAAAGTTGATATTATGAAAGTATACATTAAGAACAATCAAACAAGATCCTACTTTTTTTTTGGTTGCCCACCCGGTTCACTAGAGCTTTGCTCCAACTACATCCGAATTCGACCCAGGTTGCATACCTGGCTTTGGTGGGTGAGTCTCCCAACAAGAGTTTCTGCATATGATGAGGCTTGAACTCAAGACCTCCCTTAAGCGGCATCAAGCTGCTTACCACTTGAGCCAACTCTTGTTGGTAACGAGATCCTACTTGATTATACTTTTTTTTATACATTTGTGAGAGAATATGAGAGAAGCTAAGATTGGTAGATGAATAATAGTTACAATACAAATATTGCATCCTTTAAAGAACGGCGGAAGTATGACGAAAAATATGTCAAGAATTGATTGGTCAAGCTAGCAGCATAAAGCATCACAATTCACAGCCACCTTCCAGCCCTAAAATGCAGCGTCCAATGCTCATAAACAGAAAGATACGTATATAATACTTTCTTCTTTACCCTTACCTTACTTCTCATAAAATTATAAATAAGAAAATAAAAAAACGTATACTGAAATTCTCGCTGATGTAATTTGAATATTCTAAAAGAGCATTCAATTTGGTAACTCGTGATCAAACACCACAAGTTATATGATAATCATACCAGAATACCACCAATTATTTGTTTTCAACTTTTCACAATAGTCTATAGAGTTAGATGATGGCAGTTTTTTTTTTTTTGGCAAATCTTTGTTTCTATAAAGAATTGACAATGAGTAACCAACAAGTTAGATGTAGCAAATATTAAAAAGATGAATGAAAGTCTCTCTCTAATCCTCTAGGGTTTGAGTGGTCAGTCTCGGGTTTCCTGTCATTTTCTCGATTCTCGATCCGATCAATCCCTTCTTGGGATTCTCGATTCACGTAGTATGGCTGACGAAATCACCAATAAATGTACGAACCTTCGGATTACCGAAGAAGAAAATTCCTTTGTCTCTCTCGAAGGAATTGAAGATGATTCAAAAATTAATGAAATTGACCTTGCGTTGATTGGAAAAGTTCTCACCGTTAGACCTTATAATTTTGAGGTGCTCAAGCGAACTTTGAATCAGGTTTGGATGGTCTCTAAACCTGCCTTGTTCATACCAATTAAGAACAGCCTTTTTGTGGTTCAGTTCGCCACGGCCAGGGACAACGAAAGAGTTATGGGCGGACGTCCCTGGACTTTTGATAACCACTTGGTGTTGCTGAATGAGATGGATGGGCGTGCACAACCCTCGAACATCTCTATCACCCGATGCCCGTTTTGGGTTCGTTTATACAATCTCTCTTTGGCTTACCGAACAAAGAAATATATAAGGACCATTGCAGGAGGAATTGGGGATGTGCTGGAGGTAGAGTATGACGGAGTGGCATGGCACAAGTCGGCGAGGATGAAAGTGCTCATTGATGTCACCAAATCTTTGTGTCGGATTCAAAAGATCCGGACTAGGGGTGGGGAGGATGTCATTGTTTAGGTGAAGTACAAAAGACTTCCCACTTTCTGCTATGTGTGTGGCATCTTGGGCCATGTAAAAAGGGATTGCCCACATACTAATGAGGATGAGAAGGAGGAGGAAAGACAATGGGGGGTGCGGCTCCGTGCATCACCTAGACGAGGAAGTTTGAAGCTCCAGGAGGAGGCCAAACTTTCCTCAATGATGCACAAAAACTTGAGTATAGGAGGATTGATGATGGTGAAAAGATGGACGGGCCGAAGATGATTCTAAACAATGGTGAAGGGGCTGTTGGGGTTGTGCATGAAGCTGGGAGAATTGTTGTCTCCCATGTGGTGGTCCAGGTTAGTCAAGGTGAGAAAAGTAGAGATGGAAATGTGGACGTGCAATGCCATTCAATTTCCCCGCTTAGTGCTCATGATGGTGCTTGCACGCATAAAATGCAACCTGCTGCAGCAGAGGCTTCGTCATCCCAAAACACTACCTCCTCACCAGTAAGTAATGTCAACACTCTTACTTTTTCTGTTGATGTCGTGGACAATTCGTCTAGTGGAAAAAAAAAGCGGTAGTGGTAAGAAGAAGAAGAGTGGAGAACGTAAATGTAGGGGTAAAACTAATGTGGCGGAGATTCCTGGGACTGTTAAAAATGATAAACGTACAATGGGTGACGACGTGTTAATTGATGATGAGAAGGATGGGGGTGTTTATAAAAAATATAAACTCTCTATTAATGATGTAGTGAGTTTGGGGGTTGAAAGTTTGCATTTGCCACATAACCATGTGCTTTCTATGGAGGTTCCTAGTGATTTTCAAGTAGCGGAGGTTGGATTGAACCAACCCCGCGAACAACAATGAAACTTTTGAGTTGGAACTGCAATGGGCTTGGCAACCCATTGTCAGTTAAAGCTCTCTAAGATTGGTGTTGGAGAGATAGGCCGGAGTTCGTCTTTGTTATGAAAACTAAAATTGATGCTCATAGACTTGAATTAATTAGGAATAGTGTGGTTTTACGAATGGAGTTTGTTTCAGTAGTGTTGGTAGAACAGGATGGATGGGTTTGTGGTGGCGTGATGTGGAGGTCAAGCTGTTTTGTTTATCTACTCATCATGTAGAGGTGGATGTTTGTGATGCAGATAATAATCCGGTATGGAAAGTTGTTGGTATTTATGGGTGGCCTAAGTCCTCAAATAAGTACCTAACTTGGGATTTGATGCGTAGTATTCATTACCATAGTGTGCTTCCTACATTATTTTTTGGTGATTTTAACGAAATTCTAGGGATGAATGAAAAAGAAGGGGGATCGGTTCGTGGAGAAAGACAAATTGATGCTTTTAGGAGTGCCATCGAAGATTGCGGGTGTCGTGATTTGGGGTACAGGGGCAATATATTCACGTGGCAGCGGGGAAATTCTTTGGAAACTCTTGTTCATGAAAGATTGGATAGATGCTTGGCTGATACTAATTGGTGTGGTCTGTTTCCATATGCAGAAGTGATCCATTTCCCTATATGTCATCCGGATCATGGTGTGATTCTTTTGAAATTTGGGGAGAAACCGGACACAAGACAAAATGGGAAGTTGTTCCAGTTTGAATCGTTGTGGCTCTCAAATGATGATTGTGGCCAAGTGGTGTCGGATGCTTGGTGTGCGGGGGAATGGGGACTCAATTGCTACACGTATTGAGCATGTGGCAGCTTCACTGTCATCATGGGAAGGGAGAACGTTTGGGGATGTGCGAAGAAAAATCAAGAAGGCGGAAAAAGAGCTCAAGGATACGCAGGGGGGACCTCTTGATGCAAACTTGCTGCAACGTTGTCATGTGATTAGTGATGAACTTCAGCATCTTCGCAAGCTTGAGGAGAGTTATTGGCAAGCGAGAACTCGAGCTAATGAGCTTCGTGATGGAGATAAAACTACTAATTATTTCCATCACAAAGCGACTCATCGCCAGAAGAGAAATCAAATCAAAGGGTTGTTCAATGAAGATGGCGTGTGGAAGGACGACAAAGATGAAATGGATGAGATCATTGCTGGCTATTTTTCGCACTTGTTTGCAACAGATAACCCAAGCGGTTTTGCTGAGGCTCTCGAGGGGGTGGCTGAACTCGTGAATGGCGAGATGAATGAGGCGCTGGATGCCCAGCCTACGGGGGAGGAAATTCGAGAGGCTTTATGTAATACCCCGATTTTTAAGAGCGTTTTAATTAGCGTTAATTATAATTATAAAGTTAATTAAGTTTTGTAAATCCTTATTTTATTTGAGTTTGGATTATTTGTAGTATTTGTAATATATTTTGTTTTATGAAACTATTATTAAGAATAATGTATTTTGGATTTTAAATAACCAAAGTCGGTATCCATTTATGTTGGTCGGTTAAGTTGGGAAACCAAAACCCCCCAAATTCCCTTCTCTCTGTTATTTTCTCTCACCCAAAGACCTCAAACCCCATTTATTTCTCTTCTTCCCCATTCCTCTCACCCCATTTTTCTCTCTCCCGGTGAAACCCCAAAACCCCAGCCCAGTTTTTCTCTCGTTCCCCCTGTCTCGCCGGAAACCCGAAGCTCGTCGGAGCTTTCTCTCTCCTCTGTCGTGCGACGCTGCTGCTGGGCGTCTTTGTTGTTGCTTGTTGTCGTTGTGTTGCTGCGTGTTGCGTGTTGCGTGTTGTGCTGCTGCTCTGAGTTGTTGCTCGACGATCAGTCGCCGGAATCTTGTAGCGCTGCCGTTGCTCAGCCTCGCCGGAACACCTAGCTGGTTTCGCCGGAGCTCCGAGCTCCCTTGCCGCCTCTGTTCTTCCCTGCTCTTGAAGCAGAGGTATATCATACCCCATATTTCAACTCACTAATCTTTTATTTCAGAAATTAAGCCCAAGTTAATTACTCTTGTTAGTTTGTTTAAGTTGGATCCAAATCTGATTTGTTTGTAGTATTAGCAAAGTCACTTAGTTAATTAGTTGGACTGTATTTATATTATGGACTAAAGTAGTTATAAATCATGCTAATAAACCACTTCGTTAGGCTAAACTTATAGTAAAGACTAAACTAATTGGAATATGTTATGATAAATTAATCATCCACTTAGAAGAATCTGATTTTTATAAGTGGGTAATAGGAAAGTTAAATTTGTATAAATGTTTTCATGCTAATTACTGTAATTCATTAGTTAACTAGTTTGCTAGTTTCTAGATTTTACGATAATATTAAGGTTATATATAAGATAATTTCAGATAGCTAGAATAATGTAAATAATATTTTTCGTTTTCATGCTTAAAGATATTTTATAAACGAGTATCCTAATAACTATAATAGCTTATGGGTAATAAGGCAAGGAATATTTGTTGGTGGGCAATTCCCTAATTATTGATTATGTTTTGAGGAGGATATATGTATGATGGCCTTTGGAGATTGAGGGATGACGATACATAAGGAGTAAGGAAAGGAATAGCGTATGAGGTAACCTTCATGTCCAGCACCCTATGTGATTGCCCGTATATGTGATGTGTAACCTTTCATGTCCAAAATCTATGCATGCCCGTATGTGTTATGTGTAACCTTTCATGTCCAGCATCTATACATGCATGTATACGTTATGTGCAATGAAATGCTCGAATATGTGGATATGACTTTGTGATGAGAATTATGTGAAATGATTATGTGTTACAATCTGTATGTGGCATAAGATGCATTATGCTTTGACGATGCTTATGTATGTTATGAGATGTCATGTTTATGATTATGTTTACGATCTATGGATGATTCCGAATTAAGAATATATGATGTATGATAAGTGATGATTATAAAAGCGGATGGTTCTGCTGGTTTGGAGTCATGAAATGATCCGGTAAATGGGCAAGTCACAGGTGGAGGAATTATGTTACGATGAACGATACGGACCAAAAAGGTCATATGATGATGTTAATGTTACGAATTACGAAAGTTATGCTATGTCCAAAACCTGTACTTGCCAATGAACTAAAGTCACGTAAATGGTCCTTGCCAGCAGACTATTCAAGACTAATGATAATGTTCTCTATTAATGATTAGTAAAGTGTTATTATATATGCCTGTGCATGAAAATGTTTACGAACTAAAACCGTTTTTACGGGCTGGAGTGAAGTTACTGAGTTTTCAACTCATTTTAGGTTATTTTCTGTGTTTTCTCTTTTCCCTATTTTATGAAATTATTCAGGTATTCTGAAGATAGGCGCAGGATCGGTTATGTCAGTAATGCTCCGGAAAGAATAAGTTGAAGCGACTCTGTATATATTTGGGATATTTAGAACCCTCTGTAGTTATGGGTAATAATTATAGCTTTAAGTTGAGCATTTGTATATTTAATAGGCCATTTTAGGCTAATTATTTTATTAGTGGGCCATAACCCACAGGCTTAAGTTGTGCTTCCGCTGACGATTAAGGTTATGTATTTCCGGGGCGTTACAGAGTTGGTATCAGAGCAGAAACCTAGCCGGAAGTGCGGAGTCTTAGACTTTGCATCGCCTAGGTATGATCCTTTGGGAATTTAGACGTTGAGAAAGTTGAGGTCAATTTTGATGACTTTTTGGGTTAAGAGAGTCTAAGATATGAGAAATAGTGTTATGAATGCCCTGTTGGAGTTTAAGTGGCTTATCCTGGACCTAGTTGGTCTTAAGTTATATGATTATATGATTGTTGTGATGTACGTGACGTTATGTGAATTTTAATAGTTTTTCGATTAATTTTAACTTATCTGGTTTGAGTAATCAAAAGGTTTTCAAACGAGATCTCACTGAATGAGTTAGTTAGAATTCATTGCCAACAAGTTTGCCCCTTTTGTTTTCTTTGCTCCTCGATTTCGCGAGTCGAGTTGAAGTAGAGATACAAAAGATGATGGCGGAATGGAGGCTGAATATCTAACGAAACCATGAAAGCTTGAGATCTTGGTTTTTGTCTAAAAGAATTTAGCTTATTGTTTCCTCGATCAACTTATTGCAAGTTTCGAGGACGAAACTTTTTTATAAGGGTGGTAGGATGTAATACCCCGATTTTTAAGAGCGTTTTAATTAGCGTTAATTATAATTATAAAGTTAATTAAGTTTTGTAAATCCTTATTTTATTTGAGTTTGGATTATTTGTAGTATTTGTAATATATTTTGTTTTATGAAACTATTATTAAGAATAATGTATTTTGGATTTTAAATAACCAAAGTCGGTATCCATTTATGTTGGTCGGTTAAGTTGGGAAACCAAAACCCCCCAAATTCCCTTCTCTCTGTTATTTTCTCTCACCCAAAGACCTCAAACCCCATTTATTTCTCTTCTTCCCCATTCCTCTCACCCCATTTTTCTCTCTCCCGGTGAAACCCCAAAACCCCAGCCCAGTTTTTCTCTCGTTCCCCCTGTCTCGCCGGAAACCCGAAGCTCGTCGGAGCTTTCTCTCTCCTCTGTCGTGCGACGCTGCTGCTGGGCGTCTTTGTTGTTGCTTGTTGTCGTTGTGTTGCTGCGTGTTGCGTGTTGCGTGTTGTCTTGCTGCTCTGGAGTTGTTGCTCGACGATCGCCGCCGGAATCTTGTAGCGCCGCCGTTGCTCAGCCTCGCCGAACACCTAGCTGGTTTCGCCGGAGCTCCGAGCTCCCTTGCCGCCTCTGTTCTTCCCTCGCTCTTGAAGCGAGGTATATCATACCCCATATTTCAACTCACTAATCTTTTATTTCAGAAATTAAGCCCAAGTTAATTACTCTTGTTAGTTTGTTTAAGTTGGATCCAAATCTGATTTGTTTGTAGTATTAGCAAAGTCACTTAGTTAATTAGTTGGACTGTATTTATATTATGGACTAAAGTAGTTATAAATCATGCTAATAAACCACTTCGTTAGGCTAAACTTATAGTAAAGACTAAACTAATTGGAATATGTTATGATAAATTAATCATCCACTTAGAAGAATCCGATTTTTATAAGTGGGTAATAGGAAAGTTAAATTTGTATAAATGTTTTCATGCTAATTACTGTAATTCATTAGTTAACTAGTTTGCTAGTTTCTAGATTTTACGATAATATTAAGGTTATATATAAGATAATTTCAGATAGCTAGAATAATGTAAATAATATTTTTCGTTTTCATGCTTAAAGATATTTTATAAACGAGTATCCTAATAACTATAATAGCTTATGGGTAATAAGGCAAGGAATATTTGTTGGTGGGCAATTCCCTAATTATTGATTATGTTTTGAGGAGGATATATGTATGATGGCCTTTGGAGATTGAGGGATGACGATACATAAGGAGTAAGGAAAGGAATAGCGTATGAGGTAACCTTCATGTCCAGCACCCTATGTGATTGCCCGTATATGTGATGTGTAACCTTTCATGTCCAAAATCTATGCATGCCCGTATGTGTTATGTGTAACCTTTCATGTCCAGCATCTATACATGCATGTATACGTTATGTGCAATGAAATGCTCGAATATGTGGATATGACTTTGTGATGAGAATTATGTGAAATGATTATGTGTTACAATCTGTATGTGGCATAAGATGCATTATGCTTTGACGATGCTTATGTATGTTATGAGATGTCATGTTTATGATTATGTTTACGATCTATGGATGATTCCGAATTAAGAATATATGATGTATGATAAGTGATGATTATAAAAGCGGATGGTTCTCTGGTTTGGAGTCATGAAATGATCCGGTAAATGGGCAAGTCACAGGTGGAGGAATTATTTTACGATGAACGATACGGACCAAAAAGGTCATATGATGATGTTAATGTTACGAATTACGAAAGTTATGCTATGTCCAAAACCTGTACTTGCCAATGAACTAAAGTCACGTAAATGGTCCTTGCCAGCAGACTATTCAAGACTAATGATAATGTTCTCTATTAATGATTAGTAAAGTGTTATTATATATGCCTGTGCATGAAAATGTTTACGAACTAAAACCGTTTTTACGGGCTGGAGTGAAGTTACTGAGTTTTCAACTCATTTTAGGTTATTTTCTGTGTTTTCTCTTTTCCCTATTTTATGAAATTATTCAGGTATTCCAAGATAGGCGCGGGGATCGGTTATGTCGCAATGCTCCGGAAAGAATAAGTTGAAGCGACTCGTATATATTTGGGATATTTAGAACCCTCTGTAGTTATGGGTAATAATTATAGCTTTAAGTTGAGCATTTGTATATTTAATAGGCCATTTTAGGCTAATTATTTTATTAGTGGGCCATAACCCACAGGCTTAAGTTGTGCTTCCGCTGACGATTAAGGTTATGTATTTCCGGGGCGTTACACTTTATTTCAGATGCATCTGAATAAGGCCCCGGGCCCTGACGGTATGCATGCATTATTTTTTTCAGAAGTTTTGGGGCACAATTGGGGGGGATGTTATCCAGTTTGTCAAAGCTTGGTGGCGTGGAGAGGTAAATTTAAATGACATTCATAGCACTTGTATTGTTTTGATCCCGAAAATAAATTATCCTAAACGAATGACAGAGTTCCGGCCAATAAGTTTGTGCAATGTTTTGTACAAAATTATTTCCAAAACATTGGCTAATAAATTAAAACCTATGTTGGGGTCTATTATTTTTGGGAATCAAAGTGCTTTTGTGCCTAAGCGTCTCATTACTGATAATGCCTTGATTGCGTTTGAGATTTTCCATGCTATGAAGAGAAGTGGGGAAGGGAAGGATGGTACTGTGGCTTTGAAGTTGGATATGAGCAAGGCATATGATAGGGTGGAGTGGAGTTTCCTTGGGAGAGTTATGCTGAAGATGGGGTTTAGTCACAATTAGGTACATCGAATTATGTTTTGTATTTCGAGTGTGTCGTTCTCTTTTAAGTATAATGGCTATATTACTGGTGCTTTATCTCCCTCTAGGGGTCTCCGCCAAGGGGATCCCATCTCGCCATATCTGTTTCTCATTTGTGCGGATGCGTTCTCTCGATTGATTTCGAAAGCTGCTGAGGATAATTTGATTCATGGTGTGATGATTTGTAGGGGATCCCCCAAAGTTTCCCACCTATTTTTTGCTAATGATTGCATTTTATTTGTGAAAGCTAATATGCAGGAGTGCTCTAAAGTGGCTGGTATAATCAGAACGTATGAAAGAGCATCTGTTCAGAAAGTCAATCTTAGCAAGACAGAGGTAGCTTTTAGTAAATTTGTTAAAGCAGAAAGAAGAAAAGACATTGTGGATACTTTGAGTGTGAGGGAAGTTGTGAAGCATGAGAAGTATCTTGCTCTGCCGACTATTATTGGGAGATCGAAGAAGATGGTGTTTGCATGCCTTAAATAGAGAATTTGGAAGAAAATGCAAGGGTGGAAGGAGAAGCTCCTATCTCGTCCCGGAAAAGAATTTCTCATTAAAGCTGTAGCGCAGGCTATTCCGACTTATATGATGAGTATCTTTAAGATCCCTAAGGGACTTATTGATGAGATTCAGGTTGTGCTAGGAAAATTTTGGTGGGGATGGGGTTGCAAAATCCGACTATTAGTGCTACTTCACGCAAAATCCATTGGCATAGTTGGGATTCTCTTTGTCTCCCGAAAGCTATGGGTGGGATGGGGTTTAGAGATTTGAAATGTTTTAATGAAGCGTTGCTTGCAAAGCAAGGGTGGCATTTGAACATGGATGATTCTAAATTCAGCTTTCTTAGATGCTTTGAGAGGATTCGATCCGAGTTATAGTTGGAGGAGTATGTGGGGGGCTAAAGCTTTGCTTCTTGAAGGGTTGAAATGGAGGGTCGGAAATGGAATGTCGATTAAGGTTTGGGATAATGCTTGGCTTCCAAGGATGGTGCGCACTTTGTCCCGTCTCCATTGCCGGATAGTGATATGCAGCTTCGTGTCTTTGATTTGTTGGATATCGAGAAAGGTTGCTGGAATATTGATGATGTGAATAATACTTTTGTGGTCAATGATAGACAAACTATGCTGGACATTCCGTTACCGGCAAGATGGCGTAGTGACTCAAGATATTGGTGGCCGACATCTGATGGTAATTATACGGTTCGGTCGGCATATTGGTTGGGTAGATTGGGTCACCTTCGAACATGGGAGTTGTTTCATGGCCAGCATGAACGTGATCTGTGGCGAACTGTGTGGAGGATCGATGGTCTCCCCAAACTACGCCACTTCATATGGAGGGCTTGCAAGGGGAGTTTAGGAGTGATGGATGTTCTTCATAAGCGGCATATTCGTGATAATAGTGTGTGCCCTGTGTGTGGACATGAGGAAGAAACTGTTATGCACTCCCTATTTGACTGTCGCTTTGCGTCGGAAATATGGGTTCATAATGAGTTTATGGGCATGCTGATGGAGGCCTTGAGTTCATCATTTGCGGAACGATTCATGTGGATGGCTGATAAGATGAGTAATGAAGAGCTTACAATTTTTGGGTCACTAGCATGGGCTGCTTGGTTTTGTCGAAATGAGATGGTGTTTAAAGGAGATGATGGCTTGAATACGAGGAGTGTGGCTGCTGGTTTTGTAAGATTGAGGACAGTTTATGTGCAATATAGTTCGAAGGTGAATATGCCTCTCTCTACTGCACGAAGTGTAGCTGCTGCTTCGTGGCATCTGCCCCCACCTTCCTTTGTTAAAGTCAATGTGGATGCGCACATCTCAAACGGTCATGGGGTGGGCTTGGGTATGGTGATTCGTGATGATTTGGGGCGGGTCAGAGCTGCTGGTATTCGAAGGCTGGCGGCAAACTGGGCACCGGCAGTGGCCGAAGTAGGGGCAGCAAGGTTTGGAGTTGAGGTGGCTCGAAGACTGGGTTATAATAGGGTTGTGTTGGAGTGTGATGCTGTGAATTTTGTCCGAGTGATCTGTGATAAGAAGCAAGGAGCTGCTCCCATTTTTCTTCTTTTTGATGATAAATCCGAGTTGTGTTCTTCTTTTTCTGCTTTTGAGTGTGTTCATGTGAAAAGAGCCGGAAATACTGTAGCTCATTCCGTAGCTAGATGGGATGTAGCGGTGGATTTCGAATTTGTTTGTACGAACTTATTTCCACAAAGTTTTCAAACTTTGGTGGATTTGGATTTAATTTAATCTATGGCTCTTTTCCCTTAAAAAAAATAAAATAAAGAATTGACAATGATGTAAAGCAAGTTTAGAGGGAAGAAGGTACTCCTTCAACAACACTCCACTTTTTTAAGTAATGTTTAATGGTTTAAACAAAATAAAAACTTATTATATATGAAATGTAATGTTGGTAAAATAGAGTTTTGAGTCAGCTTTTACATGTTGAGATAGTAAAAGAGTAAAAGACTGAAGATAGTTGTAGCTTTAATCCAATAATTTGTTTTACCAAAGAATAGTTGTTTCGTAATTTGTTTTGACAATCAGTATCCAATAACTAACATCTAGTATCACAAATGATAGATACTACAACAAATAAATTTGACGAACATATCCTAGTTCTTAATTTTTCTTAACCATAATAACTTCACAAATCAGTTTTGAAATCCTTAACTCACTGCATTTTAATGACCTCTGAGTTCTGATGATAATTTCATGACATCCCGATATCGAATATTGTCTACATTATTATCCATTATGATTGTCCATATATAGTATTTGGGAAGAAAGTTATTAGATATATATCTTCTAACTTTGAGTTTAAGGGTGATTCATAAATTCAGTTACTCCCATATCAAAGAAATTTCTTACCAAAGATAGAATATGTACTATTTTGATTACAAAGTTCATGTTATTTAGGAGGTTGATCTACAATTCTAGGGTTTAATCTACTGCACAAATCGATATTTTTAATTATTTAAGTTGCTACATCACGAATTGTGAAAGACTCCAATTTAAAGAACGATAAGAGTCCTAAAACATTATTCTAGATAAGATTGAAATTGTGATTTCCGAGTACAATCACATAAAGAAGTGGCATTTGTTATTAGGAGCATATCTGATTAGTAGTAAGATTGCTAAACAACTTTTTTTCTTGAAGAATATTCTAGTCAATAAATTATGAGGAGCATATCTCAGTAAATTAAATTTTTATATCAACTATCATTTTCTATACGCAAAAGAATAATCAGAACTTCTTTTCCCATCACAAGTTCAAGTAAATTACTAATTCTTATGACCCACATCAACATCATGCTTCCTCCTTCTAATCTACTACTCTATGTGTTTTGTCTTCTTACACAAATAATTTAGATTAAGGCGGCAAAAAAAGCTCCCACTTTATTTTTAGTTCCTCTCCCACTCAATCGATATATAATATATTGCTATACAAAACTTTAAATTTGTTACATTATAACAAAGATTGATTAGCCTTTTATATATTAAATTATTGTCACTTTGGCAGCAGATAGGGGTAAGATACAAGGAAAAAAGTCAAAGGATAGAGACTACAATATAATCCCACTTCGCCCTCAATAGCATATAGGTGGCATATCCAATAATCACATAGAGTACTAACCGTTTTTTTATTTGCTACATTTTCATTTTGGAAAATCAAAAACTTTAATCGATTATTTTGATTTTTTATAAGTAAAAAGATAGTTATATGTAATCTTGTTAGATTCATCTCGACGTGTATATTCATAATATCTTGGAAAAATTGACATGAAAAATCTCAACTTTCACCAGTCTTCTCAAAATAATCCCAACTTTCAATTATTTCAGAATAATCCCAATTTTAAGGGGTACATTCTCAAAATAATCTGAATTACTCAATTTCAATATATTATAGACTTAAATTGGATTAGTGTAGGCAAGAAAAAATATAGTTTAGCTTATTTTCAGAAGGTTCCTTCAAAAGTTGAGATTATTCTGGAATAATAATCATCCAAAGTTGGGATTATTATGAGAAGACGGGTGAAAGTTGGGATTATTCACGCGAATTTTTTCTAATATCTTATAGTGTTGCAAATAAGTATTAAATACATTTCGTAAAACAGATAAAGTATTTTCTAAAATGCTTTTCACATAAAGGTGCGTTAATTTTATTCAATTTGAATATTCATGTTTGGCTCAATCTCTCTAGCCCACCCATCTCAGGGGAAAAGACTTGAGATTTTTTTAAAAAAATAATACAAGAGTCACATACTATATGTAATGACATTGTCATCCCACTATTTATGGCCTCTTATCAAACGGGTCATTAGGGTACGGTGCAAGGATAATCTCTCTCTTACGGTGTGTTTGGATAGAGAAAGAGGGAGGAAAGCAAGGGCACGAAAGAGAAAGCGAGGGGAGGGAAAGGAAGGGAAAAGAAGATTTTAGCCGAGTTTGGGTGTTGAATGAGTTTCCGCGGAACGAGCCAGTAGGAAGGTCGAGAAAGAAACAATCGGTTCATGTCGCCTCAAAGTTCAAATTAAGTGTATGTTGCATCTCAATGAACAAGTTCCTCTTCGATTCTCTTTCTCCGAACAACGATCAATTCAATTTCAAGATTTATCCTAAATCTAAGATGTCAAGCCTAAAATGTGAGACTCGAAGTCTATCTTAAACTTGTAAACCATATGAGATATAAGAATTGTATTATTGTAATATGAGAAGTAAATCTCAAAATCCAAGGCTCGAGGTCCAATATATTTCATCCGTTTTCAAGTACATGTAATATTTGCTTAATAACCACTATTCATCTACCAATCTTGTCCTAAATTTGCTCACAAATATAATATAAGAAAAAAATACAAAATTTTATTTAATTTGTTTTAATACATACTTTTATAAGATCAACTTTTTATAATTTTTACTCACATATAATTAAAGATACTAAGGACCAAAGTAGTGTATTGGCCGGTAACACGTAGGAAGGAAATATTGCATGTATATAGAAGTATAAAACGGAGGAATTGAAGCATGACCCGAGGCCTACTTTTCAGACTCGAGGTCCAAAATTTGAGACCTAAAGACCAAAATCTAGGAACAAAATATAAGACCCGAACCCAATATCTGAAACTCGTCATATCAAATCGGTGGTGTGGCTGCCTCACCTAAAACTTTCGCATGATATAAATAAGATTATTGTAAGCATTTTTTCAAGAAAGACTAAAATTGGACCTAAGAAGTGGACAACTTACATTTATCTTTACTCTTCTACGAGAAACTACTATTGATATCAAATGTACGTACTTCATGCACAATTTGCATATTTAAGTAGCATTATTTGTTTTTTTAGGGGTTAGTAGCATTATTTGTAAACACATTCGTAAAATTAGCTTTTAAAAAAAACCCTTATTTTTCTGAGAAATACTCAAACTAATCAATTCTCCAATAATACAAGAGATGTGTTTAATATAAGGAGATTGGTAAACACCGTCCTAAAATTTCTTAAAATTGCCCCAGGCCTATTTTTGATTTACTATTTTATCCCTTCTCTTTTTTCCACCACCCGCCACCCCCGCCACCACCTACCTCCCCCGTCACCCACCACCCGCCATCCACCACCCGCCATCACCCCTTCCCCGAGATTTTTTTTAAATGGTTGGAAAGTTACACAACGCTCCTCTACTACGTACACTGATGGAAAATAATTGGAAAGGTTAGTTAGTAGGACCATAAATAAAACTACTCCATATTAACTATCGACGCAAATAGTTGGCGGGAATAAAAAGTCACATGCTTTGATCGCGTGATTGACATTAGCAGATTTGAGAATGAGAACTCTGCGTTTTTATGCTCATGCAATGCTTCCTTCCAAATTGTAATATGCTCAACCGTTACGTTTAGGTATGTGATGCAGGATAGTCCACTGCCAAGTAACGGATATAATCCAAATTATGGTCGACCTTCTTATTTTATAAAGTATAATCTCAATAATTCTTTATTTTCTAATAATATTAACAATAAATTAGTTGTACGTGTCTTTTCGAAATAAACTATTAACCTAATAAAAGTAATGTAAAAGATCAAATGACAATGTATCAAGTTCTAACTGGCTAGGACTAGACATGGAAGGAAATAAAGTGAAAAAAGAAATAGAAATACAACGGTTAGTTAAGGGTTCATATATTCATATTTTTTAAAAAAAAATAAAGTAAGGAGAAACCTTGACAAGTTGGGGAGAATAAAGGGGACCCCAACTTGCCAAGGGTGAGAATCGATCCCAGGACCTCCTGTAACCGGGAGGGAAGCACTAACCACTAGGCTATCCCTCACTCTCGAGTTCATATATTCATATGGTAAAATTGATAGAATCCGGATTTTATTAGTTCAAAGATTTTAGAAGTCAGATGATGTAGGTTGTATAATAGCCTTAAAAATTAGTCATAATTATATCAATCGTGTTACTTTTGAAAACTAAACAAAGAAAGGTATTATACTTTTATGGTTTTCATAAAATTGTGTTTGATTTTCAAAAGCTGAGATCTAAAAACCACAACAGATAAGAAACATGCTCAAAGTTATTGGTAATTTGAGTTTGTTTGGGAAAGGTACCTTTTAAAATTAGAATTATTCTAAAATAATCCATGGTTGAGATGTATAAATTATCCAAACTTGACACCTTAGCTTCCTACTTAGTACATATCTTGGCAATATTTCATAAATTTAAACTCCCATTAATACCCTAATTAACCAGTCATTAGTGTGTTTTATGATATACGAATCTTAATAATTAATCTATGAGCTAAAAATCACACACATAAAAAAAAGGTATATATACTGACATACTTACACTTTACTTGAATGTTCAATCTTGAATCCTCATATATTTCTCCCTTATTTTACAGTTTCTCACTTTACCACTATCTATATTGTTGCCTATGCGGCTATGCCTTACAGCCAAATTGTTAATATTTTCAGGTTTTGGAAAGGGTATATTCAAAGTTATTTTGTAAATACTCATAGCTCAATCTAAATATACCCAAAATAATATAATGGACATATTTTTTAGGTTCTGTTCACTTTGGCACAGTTTTAGGTTAGTTTAATTTAACTAATTTTCTCTCACAATATTAGTTCAATTCAGTTCATTTCAGCTAGTTTCCTCTCACAATATTAGTTCAATTTAGTTCGGTTCAACTCAATTTAGTTCAACCCAAAAGCAGATTCGCCTCAGACGTTAATTAGCACCTATTTTCCTTAGAGGTACCACTTATTGACTACGCAACCAGCTTTCCCTTGACATTACCATCTTTATTTCTTTTCGGTGGAAACCAATCCCATAGGCATTGTAGCCTCTCCATCTCCCTTCACCAAGGACACTTCAATTTGTCAATCATAATTATATCACTTAATTAGTCTTAGGAAAAAATAAAGCATTAGTTTGTTGGCTATGCTAAAACTTTTTAACTAATATTTGTAAAAAAGATATACAATTATTAATTTTAGATAGCATTGCGCTATGCTTTGCGCTCAATCTTCACAGCTCAAAAATCATAATGGTTATTATTACCATCATAGTGCTTTGCGTGCATGTGTGTTCCGTTCATGCACATGCTTCTTTATTTCCTATTATCTCTACTTTGCAACCTCGTAATCATCTCAGCTAATACCTTTAGCAAAATGGAAATAATAATGATTTTGTTTCTTTTTTGGGCAAATGATATAGAAACATTATATTGTTAATTAGTATAACTCCAATATTTAGAATGAGAAGTAGTTGTCGAGTGACATCTAGTTACCACGTTGCATAACATGCAATTAAATTAGAGTTTTACATGCAATAATGGGTGTTACTTATATTCTCAAACACAAATTATTGGGTGTAACAGTTACACCATAATTTATTGTGTAACAACCCAGAAACCACTACTTATTTTGTTAAAAAAAAAAAAACAAATGATATGAAATAAACGACAAAATGACATAAGATTCATGTCATTATTTGTATAGTTCATATCATTCTTGTTGAAGTCTATGTCATTATGCATGTTATACAATAAGTTCTGGTGTAACATATTACATCCAAGACGCGCACTCCACTTTTAGATTCTTAGATACAGATTTAAGAATTGCATATATCTTAAGTCGTAAGAGATAAATCAAATAAAGTAACTAATAATTCTCCTTGCTTCTCGTTTTCTCTACGGAACAAACTACATGCATCTTTCATCTTAATCATACTTTTCTCATCTTAATTACTTTAATTTTAAAGATCATTGAAACACACCTCTCCTAAAAATAGTTTTCCCGTAGGGTTGGAGAAAAGTGTAGAGTGCCTTTAAATTTTTGGAGGTATTAAATGGGCGGTTTGTGGGGCCCCTAGAATGAGAGAATTAGGGAAGGTATACCAATACATATAGTACTCTCCTCTTCCTACTTTAAGCTCTTTTACATGTGTGGAAAGGACATCGAGCTTTGGACCTTAATAGAATAGTGGGCCCAATTTTGGGCCTACTTCTGTCTCCCCCTTGCCTTCTCCAAGGTCATATGGGCCTTTTTCTTTTTTAATCATTTTTATTTTCCCTAAGATCAAAGGGTGCCCTACCATGTAATCATTCTTTCTTCATCATTTTCATTATTTTTTCCTTTGTAATTTTCACATGTTTTGTCTTATTAGGTCCTAGTGTATGGATTTAATTTTGGTGATTTAATATTAGCGTCATCTCTATGTCAGCTATGACATCATGATCCTCACATTCGGATCCGGGTCAAGTTATTGGCATGTAGTTTTTTTTGGACTCACAAATGGTGTCACATTCAAAGATTTAGAGTCCAAACTTAAGGGTCTTTTCGATATTGTTGTTAATTTCTAGTTTTTGGTATGATAATTATAGACATAATATGATATGTGATGTAGGAAATTTTATTATACACCCTGTATCATTAACATGGTACACTTAAAGACTATTTTTTTACTTCATTGTTCATTTGAAACTCCAAATTAAGATAATCACATACTTAGCCAGAGCTCCAAATGAGTAAATGAGCAAAAATAGTCTTGGTGTATGCATCTAGTGCATGTACACCCGTGTGTATGATGAATCGTACTCATGTGACGTATAATGAACTTCAATTCATTAATATTATACTATTTCGAAAACTAATATTAGAAAGTAAAAAACGAACGAAATTATTTTTCCATATTTCTATTCAACGTGTTGTTAGTGACAAATTGGATATATAGAAAATGTACACCATTATGTTAATTCTTCTATAGAGTGCTTAAAATTATTGATATTGAGGAAAATAGAGGGTTACTTAATTAGTATTATTATTATTATTTTAATTATTATTATTATTACTACTACTAATGACATTTGTGCTTTCATTTTAATCTTGATTAGGTCGATGGTAATTGTTGTTATCTTTGTTATTGTTTCTTTGAATAATTAAGATAAAAACTATGTTCTGCTTAACTATCTAGATAATAGGCAACTAAATTTTTTATAAACATTGAATTAACCATTAAAAAATATAGCAATTAGAAGGAAATTAAGAATGATTAGTGGAAGTTGCACGGCTTGCATCTCTTGTCGACCTCATTGCTTAGCACATTCGCCCTCATAACATATGATCTATTAATTTGTTAGATTCTTAAAAAAAAAAAAAAAAAAAGCACTCTAGAGACTAAAAAATGGCATATTCTTCATCTTATAAGTACTACCATAGCTTTCTCTTGAAATATAAAGTCGCTTTATAGTTGTCTTAATAAAAGTAAATGTCAATTCAAAATTGAGCAGAGTAGTGATTAAGGAAAAATATTGGAAGTAATATTATATAATAATGTACAAACAAATATATTAAACCGGTCTAAAACTAAAGTCTGTAGTACTCCCTTCGTTTATTTTTAATTTACCCACTTCACTTTGGGGGAAAACCAAGGAAGAAGACAAAAGTATGAGAGAAACCGACAAGGTGGAGAGAAACCGAAAAGTGTGAGAGATAAAAATTAAAAAGTGGGTTAAAATAAAAAAGTGAATGACATGGTGAAAAAGAAGAGAAAGTAGATGGGACATATTACAAAGAATAAAAAAGCAATAAAGTGTGTAGATTAAAAAAAAACAAGCCAAAAAGAAAGTGTAGTAGATTAAAAAGAAACAGAGGAAGATATATACTATATACCTGCCTACCTCATATAATCAAGATAATATGATTACTCCATGATCTTAACATAATCACAGGTCAATCTATAAGTTGCTTTTGTTTGACTTGTGGTAGGTTGAAACTATAAATTACACTCCACTACTTTAAAGTGTACATTGTACTCGGAATTTATCATGAAATATTTTGACTAATATAAAGGTCAACTTCAACTTCAAAAATATACTTCCACAAGTGAAGAAAATTAATAATCCATCTATGAAGTTTTTGAGTCTCTCATAATTCAATATTGACTTGGTTGACTATATTTGGAAGTTTGTTGGGTGGCTTATTAAACCTCCTTCATTTCTTTTATTTTACTTTTAACAGTTATTTGTTCGCCGTTTTGCTTCAATTATTAGCCTTGTTTTTTTTTTTTTTTTGACAACAATTATTAGCCTTGTTAATTGCTTCAATTATTAGCCTTGTTAATTGCTCCATACACGTTTACATCATCTTTTGCTAAATGCTAGTACTACAAGTTAGAAAAAAATTGATATCCTTTTATAATCACGCACAATGTCCAATTTAGTCGGCCACCTTATAGAATTCTCCAAGTAGTTAAGAACATCTACATCGATTGAGCGATGATGTGTCAGTGTTACACTCCTTGATATTTTTGTTCTTTCATGATTCCTAAGCCTCCAAGTTATAGTTAGAGGTGATCATGGGTCGAGCCGCGCAAAAAAATTTGTCCATTAACCTGGACCGGACCCGCATCCGGCCAAAAATGTGCCCAAAGCCCGTTATTTCGGGCCGGCCGAACGGACTTTTCGGACCAAAAAGGACCGGGCCAAAAATTAGACTCAAAGGTCTTTTTTGGCTTGCCCAAAGTCCGCCCAAAAAAAAAACCGGGCCGGGCCAAAAAAACTGCCCAAACGCGCCCAAAAATCAGGGGTCGGCCCAGTCATTTAATTAAGGTGGATTAGCAAGGATGAATAGGATGTAGTCCATTATTATAATGCAAAGTTTTCTAAAACATGGCAATGTTCACTTTGTTATTTACTTCTTCCCCTCAAAATAAAAAAAAAGTTTTTGATTCTTCTTTAATTCATAACCCTATCTATTAAAGGTGGGGGTGGCAAGTAGCTAAATTCTTCTTTCATGGAGCATGAAACATGCATAAGATGTGATAAATGACAACATATTTCGTAATAGAAACTGATATGTAAAAGCTTCCACTTTATGAAACGTAGATATGCTACTCCACACATTTTTAATTTTTAGTAAGAGTAGAAAAATAGCTGGGTTTGTGTTGAGAATTAGGACACTTAAATTTATTAGGAAAAATTGTTTTAAAAAGCCAATCTTTGCATGGCCTTCCCAAGATAAGTCAAACTTTGGATGATTCCCGATTAAGTTAAGGCTTCTATGCCCGTTTTCTTCTATTGAGTTTAACATGTTTGTGACTTGTTTAGTAGGTTACTTGTGATGCGTGTTACAATGTGATTTGTCCGCTTTTTACTTTTTTGTTTTTTTTTCATATCCTTAATTTTAATTCTGATTTTTGCGTAAATATTAAAAAAATATTTTTCATTGAAATAATCCATAAGCAAGGCAAACACTAATGGCAGTTTTTAGGGGATTTTGATTTGGGGTTATTGGATTTTTAGGGGATTTTGAATTTTTTATTTGGGGTTGATGATTATGAGATTTTTTTCTTCCCCGTAGCTTTAACAATGGCGGGATTTATTACACCCATGAAAAAAACAATACTTGCGCTTCGAAATTATGATCTCAAATACACGATTTTCCACTTTAAAATGTGAATTCTTAACAAAACGAATCAGGTTTCTCTAAAATAGAATTTCGAGCAAAATTGGGAGATGGGTTGTTGTATTTTACATGAACAGACCACAAGTCGATTTTTTGTGATAAAAAAGATCAAATTTTTGGGTTTTCATGGGTAGTTTGGACAAGGATTGGTAAGGAGGTGGTGGATGGGTGTGGGTGATGGTTGGGTGAGGTTGGTGGGGGATTTCGAGGTTTGGGGAGAGGGTGGTAGGCGGGCAACGTTACGAAGGCCGACATCGGCATCAATGGCGACGACTGAGAAGCGATGGCGGGCGAGAGATGCCGATGTTGGCGGTGGTGGTGGTTTTGCCAACGCCGCCTTTGCCGGAGGTGATGACGACGACGCGTGGGGTGGGGCCGGCAAGTTGGGGTTTGCACTTGTATTGGAGGATTGATTTGATGGAGTTTGCGATTGGAATGGGTTGGAAATGGAGGGAGAGAGAGAGAGGGGAAGTGGGAGAGGGAGGTTTGAGGGATAGCATTGCTACGTGGTTAGGACGAAGGGGTTGGGTGGTAAGAGCTAGGGTTTAAGATTGTGGGTAGGGGTGATAATGAGCCCGACAAGCTCGCGAGCGGCTCGGGCTCGGCTCGGTCAAAGCTCGGCTCGAGCTCGGGCGTGGCTCGAGACTTAAACGAGCCGAGCCGAGCTAGGCAAAGCTCGGCTCGTAAAGCTCGTGAACGTACTCGATTATTATTTTATACTAAAAAAATATCTTATATTAAAAAAATATTTTATATTAAAAAATTATTTATATATATTAAAAATTATATTAAGTATTTCTCTTAAGATACTAACTAAAGTATATATTAGAAGAAAGATAAAAATAAAAGGTAAAAGCAATTAAACGAGCTCACAAGCCACAATCGAGCTCGAGCCACAATCGAGCTCACGAGCCGAGCCTGAGCCTATTCGAGCTCATGATCCGAGCCTAAACGAGCTCACGAGCCAAGCTCAAGCCGCAAATTCTAATCACGAGCTCGAGTCGAGCTCGGCCGAGCTCAGAGCCGAGCCGAGCCCATGAAAAGTTAAACGAGCTCGAGCCGAGCCGAGTGCTATTCGGGCTCGGCTCGCTCGATAAGCACCCCTAGTTGTGGGTTGGGTGGTGGGTGAATTGGATGGTAATGGTGGGGGTTTCAATTGGTGGTTTGTGGGTGGTAATGCTAGTGGGTTGGGTGGTGGTGTTTTTTTTTTTTTTTTTTGACAACGGGGTGGTGGTTGTTGGAGCTAGGGAGGTGATGGGTGAGAATTAAAAAAAGAAATAAGAATTAAAAAAAATTAAATTAAAGAATAAAAAAAGAAACTGTTGTTCAGGTTGTAAGTATTTTGACTCATTAAGAAAATAATATCCCTACAAGTTTAACTCAATCAAGATTAATCAAAAGGTAGACTTAAAATGGAAAGACCATCCGGTGAATTTCCTCGTATACCGGCGTCTGAATCTTCTCTCATCTTGGCTTCGCAATTATTGTGTTGTGCCGCCCTTCTTTTCTCTCGTCTTCTTCTATCTTTCTTTTCTCCAGTAAATGTGCAAACTCCAATTTCATAATCATTGAATTACACTCTCAGAAATTATCGAGATTTGACTTTGTTGTCGAAAATCCATCGAAGAAGAGATGACGCCATTAACAATAGACAATTCTTCATGGCAACCTCAAGAACAAGATCAGTGAGGACTTCGCCGACTGCCGTTCGCCACCTTTAATTCGAACTTCGAAGTTCGACTTCGCATCTTCGCCGACCCCGACCAGTGAGCACTGAGCAATAAGTTTTTAAGTTATTATTTTTGTGTTTTAATTTCATATTTCCAACTTTTATAAGTTTATATATGTTAGATTCTTAGATTTATTGAATATTTAGATGTAAATTAATGAATGTGGACATTGTTCATTAATTAGTTAGGGTTTGCTTATTAAAATTCGAAATTGAAATTATTGAAATTGAACAATTTATTAACTTGGGAACGAATAAATAGTATTGAGTTCATAATAAATCTGACTTTTGGTGAATTGGGGGGTGGGGGTTAGTATTTACATCGAGGAAAAAGCAAAGGAATTAGTATGTTCATAGTCCAAACAAATTGTTAAATTTGTCGGTTAATTATATGGTAGTTAACATACAAAAAAAAACCAAGTCCAATAAAAACAAAAACTTTCAACATTTTTTATGCTCCTAAAAAGTAAGTCGAAAATAGGATGTACTACTACGTGTTAGCACTCACGCTGTAAAACAATTTTTGTGAACTTTTTTTCCACTACTTTTGTGTTTGTTGTATTTTGTATCCCCAGATTCAAAATCCCGGGTCCGCCACTCGAGTTAATATATGTAAGTTAGAGTTTGTTGTATATACTTTAAGTACGTCAATATGCAACAAGAGGAGAAAGCATTTCTCTTATGCTTCGGAACATCATGCAGTTTAGATGGTAATAGAGGTATTATTTAGAGTGCGTTTACTTTACCTTAGAAAAAACAAGTTTCAAGTCAAATTAGTTAAGATAAGCTTTATTAAATTAAGATAAGTTCAATTATGTTCAAAAAAGTTTCAACATCCTAATGAACTTCAATAAGTGCTAACTACAAGTTTTGATAAGTTTTGATAAGTTCAATCAAGTTCATATAAGTTCAGATTGATTTAGGTGAAGTGAACACACCCCTATTATTAAAAATGATGTCTAAGATTTGAAATCATCATCTACATAGGGGTGATAATGAGCCTGACAAGCTCGCGAACAGTTCGGGCTCGGCTCGGTCAAAGCTCAGCTCGTTGTGGCTCAGTTCGAGTTCGGACTCGGCTCGAGACTTACGCGAGCCGAGCTGAGCTAAGCAAAGCTCGGTTCGAAAAGCTCGTGAACAGCTCGATTAATATTTTATACTAAAAAAATATTTTATATTAAAAAAATATTTATATATTAAAAATTATATTAAGTATTTCTTTTAAAATATTAACTCAACTAAGGTATATACAGATTTTTCGCAAAATAAATTTCCCAAACGGGATCGAGCCCATAATCAAACTCGAGTTCGAGCCAAGCCTGAAAACGAGCTCGAGCCTAATAGAGCTCACGAGTCGAGCCCATGAAAAGTTAAACGAGCTCGAGCCGAGCTCTGCTCCCCAAGCTCGTCGAGCTCACGAGCCGAGCCGAGCCCATGAAAAGTTAAACGAGCTCGAGTCGAGTCCAGTGCTATTCGGGTTCGGCTCGTTCGATAAGCACCCGTAACATGACTACATCAGCACTTCATACACCAAAAATCATTACCTGCCCTACAATTTTTGTGGCGCAGTATTTAAAATGTGCTTGTTTATACTTTATAGCTAGAGTTCTTTGATTCAAATGGTGAACTTGTATATCCAACATGTAGGACATATTAGGCTTACCTCTTAGCCAATGAACGATGACAAATGGCAATACATTGTTAAAAGAAAATCAACGGTAGAATCTAAAAATGATACCGAGCCTCATTCACGAGTCATGATAATGTATGATGGGAGATCGTTTAAAATCATCTATAATGGTTCTTAACATAATATCAAACAGATATATACGACAATACAACAAGTCTTCTGTGCAGTTGAATCGTACGATTAACAATTATACGACCGCGTACGTAAAAGACAAAGTAACTATATTATGATATAAGTTACTCCATTTATATAAGTACCCCTAATAATCATAACAACTATGTGACCGCAAGTATTATTTTTGTCGATTTTTCTTTTTGGGTGACTTTAGATGTTGAAACCTCATCAAAAAGCTGAAGTTGATATTTTGGATCGATTGCCAACTCCATTGGCACTAGTTTGTACTGGTGTTGCTCGTAATCTTCCTGAAACAAAGGTTTTCTTTTAGTTGATATAATTGGTTTTCAAAATTTTTAACTGAGATGTGGTTATGTGGCATACTTTGAGGTAAGGGTGTAAACGGATTGCAAAAAATTCAGAGTCCAGTCCCAACTTGTTGAATTGGATTGTGGACTGAAAAAAATTTAGACTAGACTCGTACTCAAAATTTTGAGTCCAAAAGGCTTCGGACAGGACTTGGACTCAACCTTATAGAGTCCAAAGTCCATTCCAAATCTGGATATTTTTCAAAGATATATGTATAATTTAGTCCAAAGTTATTGTCTTGTTACATAAACCTTCAACTCTAAATAGTTGACTATCTTATCTTGGTACTCTAATTACCTTAGTTACATAAATCTTCAGCAGTAGATAATCTAAACTCTAAAGTTATCCTAGATGGGTTGTTGTGTGCATATGTATGGACTATTGCAGATGAGTGCTTTGTTTTTTCACTTATTATTTTGGGACTCTCAATTCTTCCATTTTGCAATTTGCATGTATTATAGACTTAATAACTGTAGCTGCTTTCCCTTCATCTCTTCTCTCTCCTCTTTTTCACAGAAAACCCTCTAGAGGGGCTGCCATAGATGTTTTCGTCCATGGTAAGGGCATCTTTCTCTCCTTTTTGCAGTTTCTAGTCTATTTCTTGCTTTTTTTTTTGTCTTTTTGCACTTTTTAATAAGTCCTATCTCGTGGTGGGCTTTTTAGTCTCCTTTATGGTTTTTGTAATCACCCCATTCACGGCGGGTGTATTAGTTTGGTTTCTTTGTGTGTTAGCGGAGTTTGGACCCCGGCTCCGGTTGAAGGTTGATTTGTTGATAGGATTTTGTGCGGGATTGCAACAACGGCCGATTTCGCGTACAATCGGTTGAATTAACTTTAGTTCTACATTAAAACTACATCGCATCGTAAAACCCCTCGTAGAAGGCCAGCTTTCACAAAGCGATGTAAAATAGGGTATTTAGAAGGGCTATATCTGCTCAACGATCGTGGTTTTGCCATATTAGAAGTAAGTTTATTTCAATTTGATGTGTATATTTTAGTTTCCGACTTCTATTGTAGATGTAGTATGACTTTTATTAATAAATGAATTTTATTTAAAAAAATGACTTTATAACTCCTTTTGGATTTAACTAGTTATTAGGCCCGGTAGAGAAAATTTTCATTTATTAATATTATACATTAAAATAATAACACTAAATAACACTTGGTTTAGTGGTTAAGACTTTAGTATATCAACTTGAAGTCACTGGATCGAATCCTATAACATGCAACTTCTAATTTTTTTATTGTATGTCCATTACATAGAGTAAAATGCCATTAGGGAGAACACCACGTGGCACCGTTCCTTATTTAGGAACGCCTTTTAATATATTAGTATAGATGTTGTTACACATATGGAATGTTGTTATTAATTTAATATATACACACTCCATTTTGCTTAAAAAATTAATTTTGCAATAAAGAGTTAAACTTTTTAGATTAATCATGTGAAAACGGTTTGAGCCTTAATTCGGGAAAATAATTATAATTCCTTCATTTTGAAATAAGTTTAAAACTTCCCAAAAATTTCTCACATAGAAGAGACGAGTGTTTAACTTATTTCATAACAGAAACATATAATTTGGACTAGACCCGGATCGGACTCGTATTAAACTCAAAATAAGTTCAGATTGGATTTTGACTCAATTTCTAGCCTAAAAAACTTTGAATTGAATTTGAATTTGACAAAGTCCAACCTCTAGTCCAAATTGTATATAAGGAGTATTATTTTTAGCTTTTGACTGGAAGTACTGTGTAAAAAGTTTGCAAACATTAAACCCAGCCTTACAACCTGGCTAGATACAACAATTTTTGAACAACAAAGCCCAATTTAGTAAATCGATTGCAAACATTAACCCGAAGTGTCCCCGTACGAATTATGCTCATCTTAGAGATTAAATTCAAAAATTCGCCAGAAAATCATATAAAAAATTCAACATTAAGTCTATGTTCTTTTAGATTGAATTAATTAATTCAGTTCAGATAAATAATTCAGTTCACTTCAGTTAGTGCATGTTCTCTTAAAACAACTGAACTGAATTGAGTTGAACTGAACTGAACTGAATTGAACTGAACTGAACTGAGTTAAATTATAACTAATTAATACTAATGATTATCATTTAGCAACTGAACTGAACTGAATTGAACTGAAAATAAAATGGGGAGAATAGGCCTTAGTTTCCTTTTACAATTTTTATTCATTTCCGGGTCGTTCGCCTATAAAAATTAAGTTCAGTTCAGTTCAGTTAAGACAAATTCAATTCAATTTAATTTACTTCAGTTTATTTCAGTCTAAAAGAACAGATCCTAAGAAAAACTTCAATAAAAATAATAAGAAAATTATACTTTAGGGGAAAAAGTTCCGAACAATTTGTGAGGCAGCAAAATTAGGGTTCGTCAATCATCAATGGTTGATGAATGAAATTACAAGGAGTTGAGAAAATGAAGAAGCAGAGATGAAATTGAAGAGAGAGAGAGAGTGAGTGAGTGAGATGATTATCAACAGTTTTGCGTCTGCGTTTATAATTTCCATTTGAAATTTGATAACTGAAATTCTTAATTTTTGATACTAAAAATGGTGATTTTTGGGTCAACAAAATTGATTTCACGAGGTTTTTCTTCTCTCTCCTCAAATCCATTACGAGTATGTATAGTCGGAAGTGGACCTGCTGGATTTTACACTGCTGAGAAGGTATTTCTTCAATTTTATTCCTAATATTTTTTCTTTCTTCTGCTTTTTTAATTGCACATTTTATTCATCAATATATAACATGAAACCTGTTTTTTTGGGTGACTTTAGATGTTAAAAGCTCATGAAAAAGCTCAAGTTGATATTTTGGATCGATTGCCAACTCCATTTGGACTAGTTCGTACTGGTGTTGCTCCTGATCATCCTGAAACTAAGGTTTTTTTTTTTTGTATATTTAATGTGCAATTAAGATATTCTCTCATCACATTCCAAAAACGTCGCGGGTGGACCGGGTCACAATAATTTATTATGCACTCAAACTGATTTTATCATGCAAATACAGACTATATTGGAAAAAAAGACTATATCATATGAAAACGGACTATATCATACAAAAACGGACTATATAGAAGGTCATTATATCATACAAAAACTGTTTATATCAAAAGAAAACTGACTATATCAAATGAACATTGACTATTCCGGTGCACAATAAGTTATTGTGAACCCAGTCCATTCAAGTCTTTTTGCATGTTTATTAGTTTCTAATTGTTAATTGAGATGTGGCAATTGGCATACTACTAATGTTTGAGGAATGCTATATAATTGTTTAAAGCTTTTGATTAGAAGTGCTATTGCAATATGAGGGAAGTACATTTGGTAAAATGCGTGCTTTCAATTGCTTATTCACCAGATAAATTGCAACAGATTGTGATGAATCAGTTTACCCGGGTTGCGAAAAATGATCGGTGCACGTTCCTTGGAAATGTGAATCTTGGGTCATCTGTGTCACTAAAGGAGCTTCGAAATTTATATCATGTGGTGAGCTTTGTGCTGCATTGTGTTTCCCTATATTTTATTTTAGTTCAATTCATCCGCATTATTTTCGAATGATTTTATCTTAAAGAGTTATATTTTGGGTATGGTTGGATAGGTAGTGCTTGCATACGGTGCTGAAAGTGATCGGACTCTTGGTGTTCCTGGAGAGGTAGGTTCGGTAGCTTGCTATTTGCTGTATGAGAACCTTCCTCATGAGCTTCTGCGTGCCTGGCGCCTTTTCCTTCCTCGTCCCAGCTTCAGTCTGTAGTACTTTATACTTCCTCTTGAATACTTTTTCTTGTGTTGTTTATGTATCAGGATTTGGAAGGGATATATTCTGCTAGGGAGTTTGTTTGGTGGTACAATGGACATCCAGATTGCAGGAACTTAGCTCCCGACTTGGAGAGTACAGATACAGCTGTAATTCTTGGCCAGGTATATCCTGAAAGGCGTAATTCGACAAAATTTATGCTTTTGGGAGATTTATGTTTCCAATCATATGCAAAAATATCATGGTGAATTTTTTCATACAAACTCTAGCTACAGTGTGGTTGACTACCTATGTTGTGTTTTTGTTCCATTCATTAAATGGATGTCGTTGGGGGTGCCACTATAATCATGCAATTGCATCTTTTCATGGTTTCTTCCCCCATCCCCTTTGGTAAATAACAGTGAACTTTAAAACTTACCTGAAAGGGATTAAGACTAAACTCTTCATGTGCATTGGAGAGCTAGTAAACAAGAGAACGCCAAAAGAATCAAAAAGGCAAACAAGCTTCTCTAAGTGTCTCGGAGATCTTTAAGAAAATTTAAAACCTATACTCCTAGTAACATAAATACATAATGCATGAGAAACACTTAATATCTATATACGAAAACCAAACTTGGCATCTATCTGTACGATATGTAGTTGGTGTCTTGCCCAGCTATATCTCAACCAGTTGCTCTTCCAATTGGGACATGAACCTCTTTCCAAATGGTACCATTTTAGCACCATTCTGTATGTTTGATGGCACCAATTGGAAGAGATGTTGGCTATGTTACTCACACACGGATTAAGTGTCTATTCGGATACGGGTTTCTAAAGCGTCCAACTCGGCTAGTTTGTAGAAAAAGTAAGTTTTTGGTTTAAAATGAAGTATTCAAGTGAAGTATCGTGTCGATACACTACATGACACCCTGTTTTGAGGTAAATGAAGGTGTCGGAGATAATACAGGATGTTGGTACCAACCTATTTGATAGATATATGAGCTGCCAAAAACAACTCCCTGATGTACATTAGGCTTTGAAGTCCAAATATCACAGCATTCCAATGAAGCTACAGTTGATACTTTGTCTCCAGAAAAAGAATCACTTGCTCTCTTGCTAGCTTGGATAGCCGTTCTGCATCTCCATAGTTAACCCAACAGGAGTTCTATTAATCTCCAGCAAGAAAAGAAACCTTTCATGCAGCTGTTATATCAATTATCATAATGTATCCTTAAACAGAAAGCAAGGTCCTCAAATGGTTAGGAGATCCTTTTTTTTTTTGGGGGGGGTATGTGGTTAGCTTAATTTTTGGTGATCTTTCATACTCAACCCACTTACCCACCACCCTGCTCCCAGCATGTTGCACTCTAGTGACTTTTCTTTCTAGAGATGGAATCGCGCTTCAGGATGGACTCACTGTTACAATCAAATAGGGCTTTCCTGCTGGTACAAAATTTCCACATGTTAATGAATAGTCTTAGTTACCAGTTAGAAAAATGAGGAAGAACAGAATATCATGATTGTATTCCCAGCTCCTGGAAATCTGTCATTACTTTGACTTGGGCCATTAAAGGAGCATGTTATGAAGAGGAAGATGTCTTGGCTCAGCTGTCTTGGAAGTAAGCCACATACCCGGGAAACAACGGTATTCATTCCTGAATGAAAGAATTAACAAGACCTTATTGCAGAATTAGTTTAGAAATTTATTGGTGAGGACCCATACACATTGAGTAATTAGGCATTTCTTTCTTATCTTCTGAGTTGATGTAATTTATTGGGAGAACTTTAGGCTGATTGCCTCACTGCAATCATTGTGGAATGTCCAATGGGGGAATGATATTGAAATTATTGACGTTAGTTTGCTCCTCT